>JANHGO010004473.1:0-24915 GCA_024606505.1 Aquila spilogaster | reverse complement strand
ATTTGAAACCATCGCCCAAAATGACTGCATGTGAATTCTGAATCAAAACAAAAACTAAATGAGGTCTGAAACACTGCCACAGTCGCAAACACAAACTTACATGAAGTTAGTTGGTAACTTACACCCGGTAGTTTGTCTCCATCTCTGTTGTTATCAGACATTTTTGGCCAAAACTCAGTTTGTGACTTTTGGCTGATGTGGCATAAAGAGATGAACTGGCTGCATGCATGGGAAGGAGAGGGTGACAGTCAGCAAACATCAGGACAGAAACACCAAGAAGAATGAGTACAGATTGTTTAGTCTATATTTTTTATAAATTTGGAAATCTATGAAACGTTTATTTTCCTATTAAAGCATGAGGCCAAAACTGTGGAGTTTATCTTAAACAAACAAGAAAAACTACAAAAAAATGCACAAAAAAATCAACCAAACAACAACAAAACCCAACAAACCTCACTGGGGAACGAAAGCAAAGCAAGTAGTCCCACCTCTGTGACAAACCCCTGGAGTCCATATATGACTGTGGCCCTTGGCAAAATTAAGCTGACTTAATTGAATTCAAATCTATAACCTCTAATCACTATGTATTGGAGCTTGGAAAAAGCTGGCATTCAAGTAAGAAATTCAGGCCTCAGTATGTTTGTTTCATACAGAGCAGATGAAATCAGTTGCAGTATGTAGCTGGTGCTTCAAAGACTGCTCCCTAAAACTATTTCCAGATAACATAATCCACCTGACTATGAAATGCAATAGCAGATGTGATTTCTAATAATAATACTTTTTTTTCTATACACCAGAACACATTTGTGTTGACATTTAAGTATTGCTTAGCTAAGATGTTTCACAGCTTGAGGGAGAAGAATGTTTTCTCTTCCTCAACACATCACGATTGTTTTTTCTGAGTGACTGACTTCAGCAGTAGGAAAGGGGTGATGACTGAGCAGTAGAAGGGTCGCTGAAGGATAAACATTACAGTATAACCTTCCCTGTGGTGTGTCCCTCTCCATTTGAGTGCTAATTGGCCCCAATCAGAATCCCTTGCTGTGATAAGCCTTCCCACCATCCCACGTCTTCATTTGAAAGGCTGGTGGCAGCAGGCAGAACACTTTGTGGATGCAATTGTTTAGAGAAACTGATGACTCTGGATGAGGGAGGGAACCTCCTCTCTGCATCACCACTGGCCATCTCCCTCGGGCACAGCTCTCCGTCATATCTCCAGGTCACAGGAGATGGTTTTGAAGGCTGGAAGAATGATGTGCGACCTTTCCCCACTCATGTGACTTTACAGAAGTTCTTCATTCAGAAATGTTCACCGAGAAAATCTGTTGTACTTCACCCACTTTTTTCTTTATAGTCAGTGTTTGTTGTAAAATATGATAGAAGGGTTTGCCAAGATCTGTTTTCCTCAGTGAGTCCAAAGAAACATAATGTTCTTTGGGAAACATGTTTTCAACTTACATATAAAATGCTTCATCTACACTGAGAATGCAATGTTAATAAGTGAGGTCATTTTAACTGGGCTATTTTAGGCTGACATCAAATATGATCAAACAGGATCTGTATACTGGAAGGGTGCATTTCTCTGAGCAATGACTCAAGGAAAGAAGAGTAGTAAGTGACTTTATTCATTTACAATACAAGAGTGAATTGCAAATACTGCTCCTCACCATTTCTAAACACTTTTAAAGTTCAGATAGCTTCTAGTGGCATCTGAAGTCCTCTTCTTTTCCTCAGTGCAGTCATGTGACATTTTTGGAGATAGAACAGTGCTGCAGGTTCGTCATGTACATTGAGCACTCTCTCTTCCATGCTAGCAGTTGCACAGTGTTGCAAAAATGTTCTCAAGGCGGTGCCTGTTGGAGAAATCAATAAAACTGCATCCTTTCCTATTTTTATTGTTTTCATCTGCAGGGATGTTTTTCAAAACTAAGGCAAGCAGAAGGGGTACAGAATATTTGTTTGTCCCTCTTGGTTTTGTCTCCCTGTGACAAAAGCTTTGCAGAAGTCAATATATGAAACTAATATCAGTGAGGCCTCAATTATTTGATGCAATGGTAGCCTTAGGTCTAATTAATTTGCATGGAGTTTGTCAGTGACCTTGAGATAACGTCTATACTTTCTTGAGAGCTATCAGCAGCGGCATTTTGAAGTGTGGAGTAAATGGATGTAGGGTTTTTTGTTTCTTTTATTTGTTTATTCTTTTCTTATGCAATACTTATTGCATGTGGACACTTGGTGTAATATGAAATTCTGGGACACAAATCTCAATCTGTCAGGGAGAGATTCAGTTAATCCAAGTCTGCCTTCCCTTCCCCTCACAGCAAGGCTGCAGTTTTGTGCATTCACAACTGAATGGCAGAGATTTAAGCACAGAAGAGCATTTTGCAGAGTGAGTGGCTGTAAGCTGCGGCTCCTGGCACACATTGCTGATAGATGCATGTGTGCAGACATACTACGTGCCTTCCAACTGCTTCCCTCCCCTTCCTCCCAATGCATGCGATCCTGTCAGCGGAGCCTCATGTCACTGTATAGGAAAATGGAAGAAGGTTAATGGAAAAGATGCATGTGCTTTTCCCTTTCTAGAAAAACTGGCTATTTAGAGTTACTGTAATAAAAACTGTGTTGGGTATCTCATCTAAAAGATGCCACTTCTATCTCAAGTACTTTCGTTGTCTTGTAACTCTTTAACTTCCTAACACACAGCAGTGAACTCCATTTGTCAGTCTACTTGTTTGCTGATATGTTCCAGTAAGATTTATAGATCTGAATTAACGTGTCTGGTAAAGCTTTGTGGTTTTTGATAATTTAATGCTGAGAGACATAAGCAGACAGTTTCAGGAACACTGAGTCCTTATTGTTTTTGTAAATAGCAGCTCTATTGCTCTTGTAGGAGAGTGCACCAAAAATAATAAAATGGCTCTAAATTTCGATGGACCGTATTTGGAAGAAGTCATGAACTTTTCTGATGTTTTTTTTTTCTTCTGTTGGAAACATGGAATAAAGTGGTTTGTCTCTGGTTGTCAACTGTATGGCGATTTTAAATCACTGCCAGTATTGTCACATGTGATTCTGTTGATTTGCTCAAAACTCATATTGTAGGAGACTGAGGAGTCATAAGGAGATGAGCTTTCTGTGAGCCTTGTTTCCAGCTGGAATAAACAGAGGTATAAGTGACTTAGAACAAGCTTTTCCATAAGCATGTTTACAGAGTAGAAGATCCTGTAACTCTTCCTTGCAAATCTCGAATTATCAAAACTGTGGAACTAGCTCAAGCTATTCTTCCCAGTCTGTTCTGCACTGTAAGAACAACCAGGAGGATTAATACGATGGAAGGGGTCAGCGCTTAAGAATTGTGTCCAGGTAGACATGAACTTTTTAAAAGTTAAATAGGGAGGTAAGGCACCATGTGTTCATAACTTGCCCTGTTGTGTCTAGGTAATGCAGTACATATGGCCTTCTCTCAGGAGTGGCAGGAGCAGTGGGAGAGTGTATGTGCCATATGTTCTGCTATACCTAGTCACTTGCAGGAAGTTAAGGACAAAGTGGCAGCTTTAACTTATAATTTCCTTTTATTGGTGTGTATCTCAGCTTTAATGTGCTCATTTGCATATGTTTAAATAACTATGTAAATTATAGCTTTGAAACTGACATATGGTATTTTATGTGCACATCTATCCTCTAATGTATACTTAAGGAATACAACACTTTGACTAATAGAGCCCAAATGCTGCACTAGAGACGCGTTGCCTGCTTCTATCGTTTCTACATTTAATGCCTGAAAGGAAAGAAAAAAAAAAAGTCCTTTTATTCCAGGACAGTTGCATTATGTAGGAGGCAGTTGAGTCTGTCTGGAATTAAAACTGAACACAGTATAATGTAAACAGTATGTCACTCTGGAGAGTAATGGTTTTAAGAAGTTTCAGATTTTCAAAGCCCAGGTGAAACTAGAATTTCTAATGAATGAACTTTTGAGGGTGTTATTGATGTAAAATAATTATTTCAGCACTCTTGACAAGTTCCTAGTTTGTCATCTTTTTCTTACACTTGTAAAATTACAATAGAGACCAGTACTAATAATTCCTGCTGTGTACTCACAAATAAATTCTGGTTTGCAAATTGTAGTTAAGCTGGATTCTATAACGTTAGTTGATGCAGCTGCCATTATTCGGTTTGAAATTGCAATTTATTAAACTTAGGGTCCACAGAGCAGTCTGTGCTTGTTGAAAGGGACTCATTAACATCATCTGGTTGCTTTTCTTTTTGTTATTCACAACTTGTATCATGGGTGGCTTAGGAGAAAAAAGCAAGTGCGTATAACAGTTCTATTTTGTATTCTGATGTTACAGCATTGCAGTTTTTGCACCTATTTTGCTGTTACTTGCTTTGCTGTTTCGTCTCCTAAAAATGCAGATGCTGAGTAGCTTCTTATGCTATCAGAGAAATGAGCAGAATGCTTGTACAGCTGACACTGCTGCTGATCTCACCGTTCACAAAGTCTTGGTCTGTGCTCCCGTCGCTCATCCTGCATAGGCTGTGAGGATCAGCAGGCAGTTCCCCTTTACTGTACAATTCAGTCACTTGCAATTTGTAACAGACCTTTGGTGAGACTGCAGTACATACAGAAATTAGCGTGTGGCGAACTGCCTGGAGACCTTCACAGATTTGTCATGCTGTGTGCCAGCAAGTCTTGAAGTTGTCACCATTACTCCCCTAACAGTTCTTCTCGACCAGTTTGATTCCAAATCTCCACCTAGGCTTTGCAGCATGTGTGTAGGCACTCTCCTTTATCCTTTGGCTGCTTGGAGAATATGAGCTGGAGAACTTGGTATGAAATGCTTAGAAGATATCAATAAATTGTTTATAAAAACTGTGAAAGAAGAAATGGAAGGCATGTGGTGCTATAGCTTGTAATTGCTAAAATTAAATTGCAAAGTTCCCCCTCCTCCCCTCTCCTTTCCCTGTCCCTCTCTATTCCCTCTCCTCTGGCCCTGCCTCCTTCATCCAGCAGGCCTGCTGTAGGCTTCTGGGCTCCTTGCCTGGCAAGAAATTCTGTATTTCTGTAACCCCAGACTGCGTCCATCTTCCTGATTAACTTCCTTCTGGAAATCCTTCAAGGGATCAATGCAGATTGATACTTTCTCCCAAAACTTGTCAGTTTCCTTTGTAATCAGCGTATTTCTTAACTACAGTAAAGATCCTTCTGTTCCTTTGGAGACATAAATGTCTCTTTGTTAGACACAGCGTTACTTTCTGTATTGATTAAGCAGTTAACAATTCATCAGCTCGATGAGAGATAATACTCTCCTCATAGCTCCTTTTAGTGACTTAGGGTGGGATTCCAAGCAATTCATTGTCTGCATTGAAGTTTCTGTTCATCGTGTCTGCCTTCTCTTTTCTTCCCATTCACATTGCTTCACTTGTTACGGCACTTAGCAAGAACTGATTCAGCCCACTGATTGCACAGAAAATGAACTGAGCAGAGCAGGAATCCCACTTCCGTCATGTTAGGAGGTCAGTTTGGCTTATTGGGAACAGACAGGGCAGAGAGCATATGGCAGATAGAGAGCAAAGAGACAGGACTTCTCCCCTTCACCCAGCACCGCTTTGGTTGCTTAGGGGAATGGTGGGGTTTTCAGTGTGTCTCTGTCACTGTGGAATCTCCATATTCACTCAACTTCTGTTTGTATGCCTTTGTACAGTAATAAGTTTGCTTAATTCAGCAAATGTACGTAGGTCATTATTAGCTTCTCATCAGAAAGCACGATGTTAATAAACCACTTTGGGATGACATGGGATTTAGAATGACTGACATCCTACATCTTTCTTCTCTGGATTCAGTGTTACTGGGATGAAGGCAAAGGAAGAGTGAGTGAAGTATCTTCTGTTCTTCCTTTTTATTCACTGTAATGTAATTTGCTAAACAGGCTCAGAACTTGCTGTGTAAAAATCTAGAGTGGGAGAAATAGCTACATGTGATTTCCCTTATGAAGAAAAAATAAAAATGGAGCTTTGCCCATAGCTGATGTGCTCTTAAATTCCATCACAATCCCAATGTGGTGAGGGATATGCAATAAACAGTAAGTCAAAGAAGCTTCCAGAAGGGCTGTATTAAATGTTATGCTTGATCTGTTTCTGAGATAAGAATTTTGTTTCTAATAACTCTGATCTTTTTGATTTAGTAAACATGGTTATATTTTTATTTATCTACACAAAAAGCTTTAAGTATAATTTTATAAATACGTATATACAAATGTGTATACAAATGTATATACTTAATACAATTTGTTGGAGTGAAGCATTACAGAGTTAGTAACATGACACTGGCATTAAGCTGGACAAGCAAAGATTGAGAGGTCAAGCCTGTACTCATCTAAATTATTATCAAAATTACGCATTGCTCTGTATTACGCAACTGTATTATTACTTCTCTCTTTTTGCCCACCATCATTAAACAAGCATTTATTTTGCTTGCAGCATTAGTAAGGGTTGGGATGGGAGCAGCAAAAAGGCTCACATTTGCTATCATTCTCATTAATAATAATATTCCTTTGCTGAGGACTGACATGATCTTTAGCAAGTTAGGTAAAGCAACACAGATCAAGCTCCCCACCCCACCTTGATGGACAGCCTGTTTTACTGCAGTTGACTGTGGGTGGGAATGATGTTGCTGTAGGTAGATGCACAGGTAGCACAGAAATACAGATTCACATGTTTCTTCCACATCCATGACCTACTTGAAACAGTCTCTCTGGAACATATGAAGCTGGGTTGTTGACAAGCAGATGCTCTTTTATCCTACTGATGCAGCAGATACAGAATGCAAGGAACCAGTGTGGCTATGGTATACTTTAGTAGATTTTATCTGGGTTGTAGCAACTACATTGCAGTGTAGCCTGTTCTTTATTAGTTTTAACTTTTTTATAGTTATGTTTAAAATGAGCAGAACACACTTTGTTTATGAGCAAGCTTGATTAGCTCTGCCCATTATGAAGTAATCAAATGCTACTAATTACTTTCACGACTATATGTTTGTTTGTTAATATTCTTTCAAACTGAGGCTTTTAATTTCTTCTTTAGTGGTTCATTTCTCCAGAAATGCCAGTTGTATGAATCTCTCCACTTTCCCAGCTCTTCATGCTTGTATATGAATTTATGAAGTGTGACTTCACTATGACTTGTATTTATGCCTAAGTCAATATTTTTTTAATAACACCAGCTTCCCCTGTCTGCTGTCTTTCCTTGACAATGATTACAGAAGTAAACACTGAAAAACACATCTGCAAGACTGAAGCTAGCCTCTTTGTATCAGCTGTCCATTGAAGGTCTCTTGTCTAGCATATGCTGCTGCCAAATCTCTATCTAGTGTTTTTATTTCTTTCCTCCAGGGAAAAATCCCCCATGGAGCAACTCTCCTTTCTGCTTCAGAAGCCAATGACTTGCTTGTAAACAACGCAGTCCTTACTAGTATTGCTAAGAAAAAAGCCCAACAACATCTACCACAAAGCTCTACAGTTTATCAGATGGTGTGTGACATTAGCTTCCTATTATTCCAGCCTTGGAGTCAATACAAAAGGTGCCACCAAGAAAAGAGAACCTGACTAACCAATTCCCACTGACTGAAAAACGAATTAACCCAATGAGGAGCAGCACAAAATGATGATCTAACTTCTCCAGTCTTTTGAGTAGTCTTTCATTGAGACCACTGTGTAATGATGCAAAATTGGTCCAAGCCTTGAAATTAGATACTTCAGAAAAGGAACTCTGAATCACTGTGCTGGAGATAGCTGTATCTTGAAAGCTCAGCTAGTTTTGTATAGTAAGAGTGTTAAATAGAAAAGTCTGCCTAATTTTTAGAAGTATACCAATAACATGTATTTATTTTTTCAAGTTTTATTATTCTTTCTCATAATACTGTTCTTGAGGTGTAAACTTACATGTGGGTAAATTCATGTGCTTTCTTATTCAATTGCTTCTTAAATAGCTGGGTATGAGCTGGGCTGATGTCTGGCTTCATCCTGGATAAGCAGTTGGTGCTCACCATTCTGTGAAGAGGTCTGTGATCTGCTATAGCCATGCTACGTATTTGGGCATGGACAAGAAGATGCAGCCATATTCTGGTCTTTCCAGTAACAACAGCAAAGTGTTCCCATTCACTCTGTTTTCCCTGCAGGGCACATGGAATTTTGCTTTACAGAAATGTGTTTTATGCTGAGTTTCTAAGCAATAAAGCATACTTCTGTGCTTTCTCAAAGATACTTGACTAAAAACTTAGAGTGGAATACCTATTTATAAGGAGATCTCAAATATGAGTGTAAAGTGTTTCAAACTTCACCTTTCTCTCCTTTCAGATTTCACCTATCAAGACTTAATGAAGTGTGCAGCATTTAGAATTACTCTGATACATTTGCTGTTTTCATTATTCTCTGTATGTGCAGAAAGTTTCTACTGGAATTCTTCTTTGTGCTCGTTTTAGTGTGCTGATGAGATGGCAAGTAATACTTAATTTACTTAAATTAGGACAATAACTACGGGTGTTTGGTTAAAACAGGTTCAGATTAGTTGTTACAGTTTATTTTAAGGCATTCAGTCTCATCAGAGACTAATTCTGACCAGGACACAGAAGACTTCTGCTACCAATTGATTGCACACTGGTCCCATTTTGAATGTAACAGCACTAATGCCAGGAGAAGGACCATTAAGTGTTCTTTCCAGCTCCATCAGGGACACAGAGAAAACCAGCAACCATATGTTGCTAATGTTAAGGGGGCAGGGCGATATGAGTGCTTCAATCCCATAGTTATAAGCACTGTATAAAAATTCCACATAGAGAGATATAGGCAAGACACACAACAGCTTTCTAACTCAATTAATGCAAGTGTTAAAAGGAAGTTTAATGAATGATCTGAAATGCCCGTTTTCCACTTCTGTTGCAGAGGCACTTGAGCTATTTTAGAATCTGGGGAGTTTGAGGAGCCAGATTGTGTTGTAGAAGTAGAAAGTACAAAAAAGAGATGATCTTGGCAGTATCTCCATCCCTTGCAAGGCAGAATACCAGTACAGGCTAGTAGTAATAAGAAATTGTATTTGCATGGTTTAGGTGTCCAATCTGTGAAAGCCTATGCAATTTGTAATCTGTAGTTGTACTTAACCAAATTCCCCCAGAAGGGTGATTAGTTCAGAATACTTTAAATACTTTCTTACTGTCATTTTTCGCTGAGCTTCACTCAGCTTTAACAGCAGTAGCAGTGTAAGAAGTATCTATCAGACATGAGTGCTGGGAAAAGAAAGGAGTAAAGGTAAAGCAGGAAGAAATACCACTGTTAGGTGAAAGGATGGAAAAAGAAAAGGGAGAGAACAAGGACATTGAAGGATGTATGGGATACTGTTAACAGTCAACACGCTCTTACAGTATAAGGGAAGAGTCAGTTAATTCCTTCTAGACTGGAGGAAAATATGAAGGAGCAGATATCGGTGCTTGGTGTGCTTTTGTTTTGTTTGTTCATTTGTTCTGTGGGAAAGCACTGCTTTTTACAAGACTTTTAGATAAAATACAAAGTTTTTGGAACTTGCAGGACTTTTTTCCATTTCCAGTAAGAAATGATATTTTGCTTTGGTAGAGTGTAAGAACAGTGAATGTATTTGATTCCTGAAAATGCATTGACACAGAGAAAATAAAGAGGACTTTGAGTGCTCTTGGAGCTGACTGCACACTCACCAATGCTAGGAGACTCGATAGCTTCTGTGAGGGTGAGAGGTGTGGGGAGGGAATTAACGGTAGCAGAAGTGTTCCTAACTGCCCCTTGCTTGCTTTGTCTGTGTGTCAGCGATAGAGGTTGGGAGAGAGGGAAAAGGCAGGTAAAATGCTGGCGGCAGCAGCACTGGCAACGAACACAAGGTATTAAATCATTACTGGGACTTGGAATATGATTAGTGAAGTTAATGGAAAACTAAGCCACTGTGCCAAATGACTGTTGCTAGGTTAAAGGAGGCTAATTTGCAACACCGTAATGAAATTAGGCATGCTGCCTTTGTTCTGACACAGAACTCGAGGAAAAAAAAAGTTGCATGTATTGTGCACTTTTGGCCCCTCAACTTTCCTGCTGGATGGGACAGCTAGAATGGTGCTACCAAGTTTGTGTGACAGCTGTTCTTGGTGACTGGTGGGGTTTTGAAAGTAACTGGGGTTAGATGTGTATGCAAGATGGATATGGAACCTGTCAGACAAGTGCCACTTTCAATGGTGGGGAGGGATCATTAAGAATTTTCTTGACTATCACCTACCTTTTGAGTAGAAATAATTCCTGTGGGGTATCACATCTTTTAGCAAAACTTGGGAGTGTGAAGATTTCACAGGCTCCTTACAGAACTAGAATGCTTGTCCTCAGTCTGCATGGCTACGGTTTAATGCGTGTTCTGTCCTGGGTGCTCCTTTTTGCAATAAATGATGTTGCTTTATTGCACATAATTCCTTATCTCTGAGATAAGCACGTAGTACTTACCAGAATTTTTTGAAACTTGTGATTTTTGTTTATATTTTTATTAGCGTCTGGAAACAGTGGATGGGATTCATTTTACCTGCTTTCTAGATATCTACAGTTATAACCATCAGAATGTGATCTAACATCTGTTTTCATAGTCAGAAGAGAGAAGCATTCACTTCTGAAGTCCGTTCATCCTGACCTGGAGTAGCTGCATGGAGTAAACTTGTTTATTCCTTTCTAACTATTAAGGGAACCTCAAGTGCAGATGTCTAGACTTATGTTCTGTACCACCCCTCACTCCTACTTATAAAACAGCTGAGGAGTATTACAGTTATTTTAAATAGCATTCATTAAAGAAATAATATCTTATATTGGTTTTCCAATTCATGAAGTCCTCTTTACAAAAACAGAATCACCTACCCTTTTCAACATAGGTCACGGGAATGTCAAGAATTTAACATTAATATATACCTTTTTTGAAATACAGTACAAATAAAATCAGTATTTTAATACTTCACATATATATGTCTGTTAAGACTTGTTATAACAAAAGATTAGATAACAATCATTGTGCAGTTTTGTTTATTGCAGAGCTTGACCTCTTACATAATCTTCCTCAGCTTTAAAGCAGGTCCTCTTCCCTAACATTTCCCATCTTAAATAGTAATGAAATGGCCTAAATGTTTTAAAGAGTTTAAATATTTCATGAAACTTGAGTGATTATTTTGATGGAATAACAGAGGTAGATGTTGAAGTGGAGTACCTCTTTTGCAGCTTCTCAAAAAATCTAATCACTTGACCTACTTGCACAGTTTCTTTAACAAGCAAGTAATGTTCCTCTAAAACATCTAATCTTGTTAGTCTGTGTGGATGCTCCTGGCTTGTGCTTGTTTGCCTGCTGCGTTATACAGACAGCGGGTATGAGTCTCATAACAGAGACAGATTCAGGCTAACCACATTTTATGAAGGGGTTTATATATGAGGGTGAAGGAGAATATTTCAGCTAATGTTTATTTATTGTTATATGTTTCCTTAATAAACTCTAGGAGAAAAAAAAAAAAAGAAGCATGAGTTTTGCATGGTGAAGAACTGTGATTTTCAGAGAAATTTGGGTAAGATTTATGTATGATGTGAGACACAGAGAACACACTGCTGTTTTTTTCAATCTCTATGCAAAATGTGTAGCACAGCAAGAATGACAGCCAGACCAGATTACAGCTCAACGGGAACAGTTCCAGCAGCTCAGTAAACTTCATGCAACTCAGTAATTTATCATTGTTTTTTCTTACCTTTTCCAAGAAGGTGTTTTTATTCTAACTGTGTCCTTACCCTACAGGCTATTGCCTAGGCAACATTCCCACACAGATATTACACCAAAAATTACTCTGTGTCACGAGTGTATACTTTGCATAATTTTATTTATATTCTCACTCTGATAGAAACTATTTTATATTTTCTGGATGTGCCTTGCACTGAAGGTGGCATAGTATCACTTGCTTTAGGGGACTGATTCTCTTCTTCATTATACCAGCTAGCCTAAATGGGGAAAAAAATATAATTTTAACCTCATACAGAGCCACTTAAGGCTTTCTAGTATGTAGATAAAAATGGTATTTTCTGCCCTAAAGTCAAGGGCTTTGTCATGAGAAGGGAAGATAGCACAGAGCCACAAACACCTGGTTTGAGCCCCTGCCCACTGCTGGGGCCATAGGACAGTGGGCTGGGGGCACTAGGTTGGCACCTGTGGCCCTTCCCAGAGCATCCCTGCAGCTCCTGGGCAGCACGATGGCTTCCTGGGCAGATGAAGTGTTTTCCAGCTGGAGCTGGCTCTGGTTGTGTTGCTCAAGGCCTTCTGCACCATTCATGTGATGAGCTCCTGTGATGGGAACCCCTTGCGCTGAGGAGCCATGCTTTGCACCCACTTGATGGCACTGGCGGAGCAGTACTGTCCCATCAGTGTGTGGGCTAAGGGTTGCCACCAGGGACATTGACCATGCTGTGCTAGGCAGGTGCAATTACAGCCTTCTCACCTGTAGTTACTCCATAAATGGGCGTTTAAGTATAGGCTTGCTATACATGACAAAACTCGAAGCGTTGCAATTAGCGTAACTGCTTTCTCTCTGTGATATCTGGGGACACACAGTTGTATAGGTGAATGCTTTTTCTAGGTAGAAAACATTCCTTTTGACAACCTCAAGTCTGTTTTCTCGGGTTATTTTAATTTATAATTTACTGCAATTACCAGTAACAGCAATTACAGAGGTAACAGCGTAAAGTTACTTTGTTAAATTCAAAGTGCGTCTGGATTTGAGTCTTGCAGTGGCATTTTATTGTAATTTAACTCAACATTTCAGTCATTGCACTATTCATTATCTTGTTTCCTGCCTACATATATTTGATATATATACCTTGGATGATCTACCGCTATCAAATAAACTGAATTAGAAAAAGGCTATGTACTGTTCAAATAGTTTTGCTTGATGAGTAGGTTAAAATATGCCAAAGATACTGTAGAATATGCTTAAATTCACATTAAAATCTAATTTCTGTTTTACTAATACAAACTACAGCTATTATTATATAATTTCTTAATAATTTTCATGGTGGCAACATGGTTATATGTCTTTTCTTCTAGATAAACTTCGACATAAAATGTAGAGTATAAAAGCCTTCCTTTTGAGCCAAAATTTATTTTATTTTTATTTTTTATTTTAAATCCAGTCAGTAGTTTATTTTAAATCCAAGCCTGTAGTTCCTCTCTGGTAGAAAAAGTGCTATTTTCGTAAACACTGTTCTTATCTTTCATATTAGAATTTTTGTTGTTTCTTTATTTGTGTGTGTGTGTTGGATTTGTTTTCCCAGTGAAAGATCATATGTCTTCCTTGAGAACTGAATAGCTCTATGAATGGTTCATTTCTTGAGCAGTAGGTGTTTGGACCAGCATACCCTAAATTAATCTATATGGCCATATCTGTCACAGAGCTTTGCTGACACAAGAGGTCTTCGCTGGAACAAAATACGAAAAAGCAGATGCTTTCTTGGGAGTTATTTTATTTGAAAATCCCTGGGGACCCCTTTTTAAAACAATGGAACTTCCCTTGAAGTCACTGACTGTGTACCTAAGATCTTGTATTTTAGCATGCTCAGCTGGTGGCATTTTAAAGAATCAGCACACTGCAAACTTCTGTATAGAACCTGTTCTAGATCCATATATGTTTAAGCACTTTCATTTAAATCTGATTCCCCTGCTTCTCCACCTCTTTTTTTCCCTCCTGATTTAGAACATTAAGGAAATCAGATATAATAGATATTGCCTATTTAAAAACTGTTGAAGTGTTAAGGTGTAATGAGATGGAGTATCAGCCTATACATTCATTTTTAATTTTGATGTATTCTGTTTTTATGTTCATTACTTAGTATGCCCCCTATGTTTGACTTTTGATCTAGAAAATACTGTATTTTTTGCATACTTTCAATCTATCTGCCTTAGTTATTACATGTAGTTTTGTTAGACCAAATGTTTTGGTACTTGTGAAAGTTACCAAATAGTGAAGTAACCTCTGGTACAAAACGTTGACTATTTTAAATGTATTGTACTTTTTAAAGCAACCTCTGTGCCTTTCAATTATACTGTTATTAGAAAGAAGTATCTTTGGAATACATTTTGGGTTTTCTTGAGGTTAAAACCTGTATTAAACAAACTGCTGTTAGGACTTCAGTTGCTCATTCATGGATGAGGAAGGGCATTTGGTGTGGGATGAGGGGTGTGTGTTAGCAGCCACTTCAGGCTTGTGCCTCCAGCAGCATTTGCTGTGGGAGCTGCATGATTGCAACAGCAAGGGAACAGCTGTTCTCTTTGTGTGGTTTTGCATCTCCCTAAACAAATGGTTGATTAGAAACTGTGCGAAAAGCTATATTCAGCGCAAAACAGGAAGGTGTCTTGTGCTTCTGAAGTGTGCACGTGACATTTATGATGAGAGGAAAAGGAAGTGTGATAGGAAGAAACGTTGTCTCCCTAAAGAGATTTGGCTTCTCAGAGCCAGCAAAAAGCAGTCTTGCTTTTATCATGGAAAGCCAGGCACTAAAACCCTGCAACAGCTTTGGGAACAAAACAGTCAAAACAAGATCTGTGGTTGTATGGACGAGGCTACGTTTTAGAGCCCACTGCTGTCAATTGCTGCAATTTATGCAAGCTTTCCCTTCCTTAAAATGTTTTATTCTTTCTGTTACATGACATTACTCCTAGAGGTAAGCAGTGGTATTTCAAGTCGGGGGTTTCTTGAGAGTTAGATGTGAATACACGTCAAATTCAGTTGTTACAGCAGAGCTAAACTTGATCTGGTGCGTTGTTTACAGCACATTTGTGCTCCATCTAAATCTCAGTAAAGCTCCATTTGTGGTGAACAGCAACCAGTTACCATTTACAGAGAATGGAATGGGATGATGGGGTCAATACAATGGCTTCTGTTGGCAGAGGGCCCCTTACCATTAATCCACCTGGGCAACTGATAAGTCTTTTGGCAAGAGACATAGCAGAACCTGCTTCCTGGTTGAATAGAGAGATGTGACAGAACAAAAGCAGACTGGCTTATAAATGCTAGGGATTAGTATAATTCATTATCTGCTCCCCTCTTGCCATCACCTTTTCCTATCAATTTTCCCTGGAAGATGGCAGCAATATTTGCCTTTTTATCATGGAGATGCTATGATGACTAAATTAAAAAGACAATTTAGATTTGTTTAGAAATCTTCAGTGACCCTCAGGCCACAGGCCTGCAATTAGTTGAAGCTTTTTTTTTTTCCTTTGAAAACAGGTTTAATTATTGGCATTTGTGCTCTCACACATAATCAGCAGGACCCTATTTGTTTTTCAGCTGGAGCTGCCTCTTGGTGGCCAAGTAAACAGCACCTTTTTTATATGGAATAAACTGTTGGCATCAAATGCTAATTCAGAATTAGCATTATTTAAAAATCTCTGATGCTATAATCCTGACTATTTTTGTGACACAAAAGCTATTGTAGAAAGTAGGGCGAGTATGGAAAATGGTTTTGCAGCTCTTCTCTCCTGCCATCCCCTTCTGTGTATGAGAAGTCCTTCCTCAAAAGCCAAACCTCAGTATGAACATGGTCCAGGCTGTTTACAATGAGAGAACACCTCAATTCAAGCAGCTGTCAGGGAGCAGGTATTAATCATGCCAATATTCAGCAAGCCATGTCTGAGAGCTTTCTTGTTCCTTTGAGCTTAATATGGATAAAGCAGGTGGAGAAAGAGAAATTGGAAAAGGTGGCTTCACTGATAAGAAAACCTACCATAAACTTTGAATTAGTGACAGTGTACCAGATTTGCCTCTGGAGTGTTTCATTAGTATTGTGTACTGCTTCTACTGCATGTTAGCTTTCTGCTGACACGTCACCTGAGATAACAACATCATCTATTTAACGGGCACAGGAAGGAAACAAATTAGTTTCGTACCATCCTAGGAAAAATGTGAATGCTCAACACATTCACAGTGTTTCCATACTCACTGGAAATTGTTTTACGTTTATGATTTACACATTTTTCTTAGTAAACCATCATTTTTTATTTTTTTCCCCTGAAAATTATATGACAGATTGAACCAGGGAGCTAGATCTCATTCAGGAAGTAAAGCAATGTACAATAACATGATGGGAGCAGCTGCTCTCTTTGTACAGTTTCCTACGTAGACTGCTATTGCAGAGCTTAATAAGGACAAAACCAATTAGCTAATTAGAAGCTGCCAGAAATAAGAGAGAACACGTAAGTGACAACAAAAGTAAATGCAGTTCTTCAGTAATTTTGCTCAGTGCTACTGATATAAGGATTTGTAGGAGATCACTGTGCATTATATTGTGCCTAAGACTGTAATAATCCAACACCTTTTTTAAGCTTGTTTAAGAGATCTTGGTGAAACTGCAATGCTAACCAAGCATTGCAAACTCTACACATTAAATGGCAGATTTTAATAAATAGAACAGCTGAGCATTGATCAAAGTTAATACTCGAGAGCTACATAAAAGAAGGCGAGCTCTAAAGTGAACATTTTAATACTTTTAGAGTAACATGGGATAGTTATTTTTTTCAAGAAGCATCTCATTTAAATGTAAATTTGGCGTTCTGTTATCAAAGTGATTTTTTTTAACCATTCTATATTTCTAGGGATCTAGGATCAAAGTCATATATTGCACTTGCAAATCAGTTATTCAAGATGGCTGGTGATGAGTTGTGAATTACCTTGAAGGTAGAGCTCAGAACAAATATTAAAGAAAGTGAATGGACAGAAAGTGAATTCTGGAGGATTCCATGATTTTAAAACTGCAGTCTGTACTTTTTATCTCTCAGATGATCTCACAAAAGTGATAATTCATCAGATTCTGTCTAGCCTGGCACAGAAAAGCCCAAGGGAGGGATAGAAATTGGGAACAGTGGTAGTACAAACACTTAGGTACTGCTAAAGCACAGCAATGCATCCCACAACACCACTTACACCAATTGGCACAGGGCAGGCCATATTTTGGATGGAAGAAGTGAAGCCAACTGAGTGTAAACAGGAGCTTTTATAGCTCTCTTCTTAGGTAACACGATGGCTGCAGTGTAGCTGTTGATAGATGACCTTGAACCCTTTTGCACTGGAATGTCTTTCGTTAAATGCAGAGCATGCATCCTAGTCCTACATGAAATTTTCCAGGAGGCCTCCGTAAGCCGAATGCAAATGATTTTTTGCACGTTTTGTGATAAAAAGGGTGGACGACTTTTTTTTTTCAGAGCATGTTAAATTGAAAGCATTGAGCTGCATTCTTTTACTCTTAATACATATAAATCCTGTGCAACTCCACTGTAGTCAGGAAGTATTGGAAAATAACTGCCATACTAATAACAGAGGCACAAGTTCCTTTTCAATTGGGTGCCTGAAGCTCTGAGCAGCATGTTCTGGTGAACACACCAATAATATAGCAATGCAAAACATGCAGGATGGAAAAGTGAGTTGTTCCGTAATGGCCCAAATTCTGAGCAGGGGATGGGTAGCCAAGGTGCTCTTCAGTCAACAGAACCTAATGAAACAATCCCAGGTGTATGTACAGACTGGGAGAAGAACACATTGAGAGCAGCCCTGCTAAGGAGGACTTCGGGATTCTGATGGATGAAAAACTGGACATGATCCAGCAGTGTGTGCTTGCAGCCTGGAGGGCCTGGGCTGCATCAAAAGAGGGGTGGCCAGCAGAGAGAGGGAGGTTATTGTCCCCCCCGTACTCTGCTCTTGTGGAGTTCCATCTGCAGAACTGCATCCACATCTGGGGCCTCCAACACAAGAAACATGTGGAACTGTTGGAGTGGGTCCAGAGGAAGGCTACAAAGATGATCAGAGAGCTGGAGCACCTCTACTATGAAGAATGGTTGAGGGAGCTGGGCTTGTTTAGCATGGAAAAGAGAAGGCTCTGGGGAGACCTCATTGTGGCTTTCCAGTGCTTAAAGGGAGCATATAAACAGAAGGAGGACCAACTTTTTACTTAGTCTCATGGTTATAGGACAAGGAGGAATGGCTTTAAACTAAGAGGGGAGATTTAGTTTAGACGTTAGGAAGAAATGTTTTAGTCAGAGGATAGTGAGTCATCGGAGAATGAATAGACTGCCCAAAGAAGTTGTGGATGCCCCATCCCTGGAGGTGTTCAAGGCCACACTGGACAGGACCCTGGGCAACCTGATCTAGCGCCTGATTTACTGGTTTGCAACTCTGCCCATGGCAAGGGAGTTGGTCGCTTCCAACCCAAGCCATTCTATGATTCTTTGATTCTACGATTATTTGATTCCTAAGAACTGTGCCTTAAAATTAGTTATCAAGTATCTTCTATAATGGCTTTCCCAACCACTTCTTGGCTCTTTGTTTGGCCCAGTAAAGAATCCTGACCTTATCATAAAAGAAAAGATTGCCAGGGTCTCACTGACACTTATTCCTTCTTCACTGCACCTATCTCCTTGCTCCTCAGTGATTTCCATTCAGACAAATGAAAAGGTTGCTGCTCTTTAAATATCCCTTCACAAGGGTCTGTGGTAATTGAACTGTCTAAATTCATGTATCCAGTTAGATTACTCTTTCTTTACAAAAAATAAATGCTTGACTTTTGTCAGTTCTTACCTCCTTAGGAATAAATCACATGTGTGAGCTTAGAAAGTGGCTGTTAATGAAAGAGCGGTACAGATACGCAGCAGTATTATGAAAACTACTTTTTCTCTATTCATTCAGTCTGTGTCAAGTAAGCACATCTTTTATACTACATCTGAAATTATGTAAAAAAAAAAAAAATGAATTGCCATGCCTGTACTGTTTTATATCTTTTAAACAAGCAGGAATATATATAGAGAGGGAAGGTGGAATATATTGAGAGGAAGGTGAGTTGTTGATTAGCAGTCTTAGAAATTGAATTCTTCGTGGCTGGTGCTGCGTGGTATTTTTCTTAGGTATTTTGCTTTATTTAAGGCAGAGTTGATACTCGAGTGTATGAAAATGTCACTCAGCAGTTCTGTAAGGAAATATGTTTGAGATGTAAAGATCACAAATGTCTCAGAGGCATGCAGTACTGGATTCCTGAAAAAGTTAAATAATTGTTTTAATTAATATGTTTAGTCAATGGAAAACTGTGTATGACTCTATAAGCAGACATAGGCTCTAATAAAAAGTCCTGGTTGCTGTTCAAGGAATTTTGGAAACGTGAGATTGGTAGGGACTTCTTTGATTGCCAGTTCTGGCACCTCACCGTTCTCAGTATCTCTTTGTACTGTTCCACCTTATAAGCTTGCAAAGCAACATGCAGCTAGTTGTTAATCTGAGGAGAGGATAGGAGCTCTGTTTCTTGTATTTCAAGCCTGTTCCAGATTCTCATTGTTCTAATGTTTAGATTTTTGTATTTTTTAATTTAAAGCCTAACTTTATTTGTGGCCATCTAATATTCATTGTTTCTTGTGCCAGCTGGGTCCCCTGGCTTACATAATTATCTTTCTCCTTCACTGTTCAGTTCCCTAGCATATTTTCTCATAGTTTCTATTTCACTAGACCAGAAAAGCTTAAGCACTTTTAGCCTTTTTTTGTCAGATAGATTTTCCATTTCTCTGATCATGTTTGCAGCTCTTTTCTGCACCTCTTCCAACTTAGCTTATCGTTCTTTAACATGAGTGAGCAGGACTCTATGGCGTATTAAAGATGTCAGTGATTAGATTTCCCCCACATCTTGCACAATAGCATCAGTATTTACTTCTCTGGAAAAATCCTGTCTGATACAGCTTAGAGTTCCATTGTCCATAGAACACTAACAACTCATACATAATTCCTGTGATTGATTTTTTTTTACCTCAGTTGTTTGTAAGTGATGAACTTCTGGCTTTTGGAAGAAATGTTTTTATTAGTCTTTAGGGGTATTGCCTTGCCAGAAGTGCGATGGTCTCATTTCATTTAATATTATTCATGTTCTCAAGGTCATCAAGTCCTTTGCATATGAATATCCTAATGCTACTCAGTATTGATTATTTTCCAAGAAAAGAATTACCGTAAAATTTCACCAGTATAGTACTGACACAAGGTCATTATGAAAATATTTAATAAGATTTCTCCCTAGACTGGTCATTGAGATCCTCTCTCAATAGCTTCCCTAAAGCCTGAAACTTTTCAGTGCTAATCACTTCAATTTTTCCTTTAGTTAGTTTCTTATTGACTTAATATTCCTACGATTAATCCTAATTTTGTCTAGATTAAGTAATGATTTCCCGTGTTGGCACCATGTGAAAAATGAATGCTTTCCTGAACTTCAGATATGTGAGGTTTCTCACATCCCTAATGTTTAAAACAAACAAACAAACAAACCACAGAACCTTGAAAGCTATCGAATTGGTCTAGTGTTCTGCACTTCTTTGTCCTTCTGTAACCTTCATGTCTTTAAATACATTTTCTCTGGAAACATCCTCTGAAAACCTACATATTTTTTAGATCAAGTTTCTTTGCCATCAGTTGTTCACATTACACTTGTCTCATACTTCATTACTTAGTTATATTCTACTTTCTCCTGTATCTGTTGGACAAGGTATGGATCTCGCTACCTGAAATATTTTGTTCCCATTCTTTCAGAATTTGGGCTGGAAGCTTTCTTGATACCATCATCTTAATCTGCTTGAGCTTTTCTTCTCTCTGAGTTGTGTAGTTAACTCATAATATCTCATCTGTTATCCATCTTATCTTCATCCTTTCATTCAGTATCTTCAGCATAATCTAGCTGCAGTATCATCTCTGCACCATCTTCACTCCATTATGATTTCTTTTTTGTTTTTATTGTTTGTATTTTATTCACAGAGGTGAAAATTTTGTTACTACCTGTTTCTGCTTATGTGCAGAGTTGTTTTTTTTACCATTAGCTATTTCAACCACCATGGTGGTTAATTTCACCTTGCTCATATATATACATGAGTATACGTACAAGTATTTTGGAGCTCTCTGGAATTTTTTTCTCATTTACCTACATAAACCTTTGAAGTAACCTTTTACTAATACATAATACGTTATGCAAATAGATAGGGTTAGGCAGATATTCAAAGTAGCAACTTGATTTTTTTCAGTCAAGGTTTAACCTAGCCTAACAAGTGCAATAAAAATTTCTTATTATGATCTTTGATTAAAGAAATCATTGGCTTCTTTCTCTTTTCTTGGTTAAGTCAAGTTAGTACTCAGATTATGTGGGTTTTAAGAAGACTGAAAGGAGGAAATGAAAAATGCTAGTCAGATGGTAGTTGGGAGAAGGTTCTCCAAAAACTAGTTGAATGTGTGAAATCAGTAAGAACAAATAGAAGCATTCCAGAATCAAAACTTTTTAGTTGAACACAAAGAGCAGAAATTAGTGTCAAGAAGAAGAAAAAGAAAAGAAAAAAGTGATAGCGAGGCTACTGCTAGGTAGGTATGGACAGTAAAGAGAAAGTGAGAGCTAGGCAGATTATGGGTTACTTCATTGGAGTGGAAATAAGTTCTCTGCTACAAGAAGAATGATCAGTGAAATTTCCCACTTAAAGGAACATGAGAGAGCAAAGTGAAAAAAATAAGAGGAAAAAGATTTTGTGTCTGGAGGAGGAAGATGTATGCTCACTGGAGGCAGCCACAGCTTCAGTGATACAACATAATAGAAGGCTACTATAAATTAATGCAGTGTACTAATACATTGTAAGAATTTGTTCAAATGAGAGGAAAAAGTATCAAAGTGTGACTGTAGCCATGTTTGGGTTAACAGGAAAAGGTTAAAAGAGAAAAAAGAGCAAGAGGTCAAAGCTTGATTTACATCCAGTTATTCTCTTTGCTTACCCAGCAGAATGTTAGGGAAACTTCTGCTAACTTTCTTGGCCTCCTTTGTCTATGTGATATCATTACTACTGATTACTCCTTCCTTTTGTAAGGAGTATTGTATTTTTCAAGCTTATGAATAGTTCAGATACTCTGTAATTTGTTGCATTATTTGCCAAATGCTGGGTCACTAATGTAATTCAATTTGTTGTTCCAAAAAAAACCAGCAACCTAGTTTAATTGCTGATAGAATTCAGTACTAAGAAGAATTCCTGTTTCTTTTGCATGGATTTTGATAATAGCTTCTGTAGTCATACAGTATTAGAACTCTTCAGTATCTTAATTTAGTAATATAGAGCAAAGCCTTTAAGTGTGTGTCTCAGATCTCAGAAGATCATAGGGTTTCTTTTGAGGTTTCCTTTTTATTTATTTAGCCATGGATAAGTTATTTTCTAATTATTTTTTTTTTGCTTGTATGTAAAGCAGTATTGTCTTAATTTGTTTGAAACTTTGTCTGGAATACCAGTACTGATGGTAACAGTAATGGTATATCTAACTCTGAATAATAACATTGATTAATTGCATCTGTATGGCCAAGGAAACGATCATGGGTTGCTTGGGTTGCTGTAGGTTTGTGTGTATGAGTCTGTTGTGCATGTGCATGCATTTGCCAATGTTCTGTTGAACAGCATCTGCTATAAGAGGGAAGGATGCAAGTGTATGTTTTAGAACAGAGGTGGCCAAGCTCTCACAAAGCTCTAGTGGCACTTCTGATGTAGCTTAGAACAGTTTTTAGCTTGCTCAGAACCACACGCAGTCAGCAATCAATCACTGTCCTGTTAACCACTTTAAAGTACTAGTTCATTCCTCTAAGCAAAAGTGAAGGAGCTGTGATGGGCATATTGCTACCAGACAATTATCTAGTTGAGGCACTTCTGTCTTTCTGAGGGGTAGAAAATGGTTCAGTATGTCTTAATGAAACTGAGAGTCTAATCTTCCAGACAGTGCCACACATACGACATTTTGAGAAATCAGTGAATAAGTGGATGAAAACTTAAAGACAGAATCTTACTCTTGTGCTTGTTGGAATACCTGATGAAACTCCCTTTGGATTTCATGATTTGACTATGGGGTTTCTATAACACCTAATCAAGAAACATAGATCCATCATGTGGAGTGTTTACTCTATGCAGTCACAAGACACCACTGACACAGGTGTCCAGTTTTAGACATGAGACAGCAGCTGAATGTAACATCCAGAAGAAGTAAAACCCCCAGAAAATTGTCTTAAAGAAAGGGTAACTTTTAGATAGGTTTTGATCGTAGCTTGAGTTAAACAGCTAATTTCTGCAGCTTCTCTACTTAACCTGGTTTGTTCAGGTTAGCAGTACTTCTGGCTGCTTTAACAAGTACTATTCTCTGTAGGCACTATGGTTTGAGGCTCTAAAATCAGAATCAGGAACCGCTGTCTCAGTCTTTGATGTTTTAGTGACCTCTGCACCATCGGAAGAATTCAGGAAATGTGGCTCCATTCCTGGTAAATTTCAGTTTTAGTCTCAGCTATTACTTCCTTGGAATTTCATTTGGAACAAAAAATAACTAATGAAGACTTACATTGCTTACAAATGCAGTGCCTCTGCCTCTGTTATTAGTGAGCTTTTAATATCCTTCTTATTAGGAGGATGAATTCTCAGTAGGAGTGATTTATTGCTCTCCTGATATTAAGTATTTAAAGAATACTTCGAAGGGTTATTTAAAATATGTGGGGGGAAGAATCTTTGCCAAAGCTGACATTCCCAAAGGAAAGATAACAACAGATGATAAACTCTGTCATGTTAATAGGAAGGCTTATAGCTATATGGGCATATGTGGGACTCCACACAAAACTGCTCTCCCAAGTCATTGGAGATAATAGGTTTAGATGAAAGGGATGAAGATGCTCAGCTGGCTGTATCAGTAGTTAAATTAGTACTAAGGAATTACATGGATGTTAAAGTGATTTGAAGAACTAGGGTAAAAGTGTTATTAACTCAATGGCACATCAGTTTAATGAGTAATATTGAGTATAGTTGTGAAGAATTAAATTGTCTAATGACATAAATTATGTTTATACAACTTTAGCGATACAATTAAAATGAAACATAAATAGTATTTGTGGAAAAATCTGGTGTTAGTAAACAATTACAGTAGTTTGTTTTATGATGTTCTTTTATTGAAAGAAAATGCAGACATATTCTGTTTTCAAATTTGCAATAAATGTGTTACTATTTTTTCTTATATGGTCATTTTACTCTTTTCTTTCACCCAGCTGTCTATTTTACCTTCAACTCAAGAGCTATTTTTGTAGAAATAATTGAGTCATTTTTAATTACCATCAGGAATTTATTATTGAGACTGATGCTTACTCTAGTTTCAGTCACAGCTGAACTTTACTGAAGCTTGTGGCATTGCATGCTGCAAAATGCTTTTGTGGCAGCACAATGCCCTCTTCTCCAGCCTTGCTTATTGTGCATCCATGTCCTCTGCCTCTTAGTGGATGGTGGAAGATCCTTCCCTGGGATGTTCAATTTTCATACTATTAGTATCATTCTGTGCAAGTGTTTCAAATACCCATGTAGAGATAATCATGGATATAAGTATATTAAGTATATTACCTGAAGTATTGTGTCCAGTTCTGGGCTCCCTGGTAAAAAAAAAAGACAGGGATCTCCTCAAAGAGTCCAGTGGAGGGCTACAAAGATGATAAAGGGCCTGGAGCACCTCTCTTATGAGGAAAGGCTGAGAGGCCTGGGTCTGTTTAGCCTTGAGAAAAGAAGACTCTGAGGGGATCTGATCCATGTCTGTAAATGTCTAAGGTGCGGGAGGCAAAGGGACGAGGACGGACTATTTTCAGCGGTGTGTGGTGATAGGATGAGGGGAAATGAGCAAAAACTGAAGCATAGGAAGTTCTGCACAAATGTGCATAAGAACTTCTTCACAGTGCAGGTGAGGGAGCACTGGAACAGGCTGCCCAGAGAGGTTGTGGAATCTCCTTCTCTGGAGATATTCAAGACCCGCCTGGATGCCTACCTGTGCAACCTGGTCTAGGGAGCCTGCTTTGGCAG
>JANHGO010004472.1:0-24915 GCA_024606505.1 Aquila spilogaster | reverse complement strand
AACACAGCTGTAGTTGTCTAGAATGCTCTGTATATCTTTATATTAAAAAGATGCTTTGCATTTCTTCTAGTGCAATGGAATTCACACGGTGTCCCACCTTATTTAATGATGGTACAACAGAAAAAATCTTGCAGTTGGAACTCTGTAGAAAATGTTTTTCTCTATAAAACGATACTGTTCTAAAATCTATTTTTTTACAGAACTTTATATGAATAAATGTCTTTTGCTCGCGTGTAGGATTCAGAGTTGTTAGGGAGCAGTCCTGTTTCAGGGTATTTCTCGCAGCTGGGCTCTGCGCTGCCGGCTGAACAGGAGACTTTCTAATGCGCCTGTCCACTGAAGCCATTGCTACAGGATGGATTTGTGCATTGAGTGGAACCTGGAGGAAGTAAAAAGGCTGACGTGTGGATGGCTTCCTGCGGCTACCCAACCGCTGCCACTTACAACACTAGGGTAAGTACAGTGAGCTTTTCACTATTTTGCCCATTGCTCCCCCCTTTTAAAGATAGAACAGTTATATGGAGACAGAGGGGGACACAGAAAATGGGGCAGGAAGCATTTTAAAGTTTTCAGGCTGCTTATAAAGGGTTGTACCATTAAGGAAGGTGCAACTGAAATTGACTTGGTTGGTTTTTTTTTGTACTACCTTTTAAGACTGGATGCTGCCAGTACTAAGTAAAAGTGCCTGTGTATTTCACCTCACACCTCTTTACCTAAACGGTCTGAGTGCCTAACCCTGTGATGATGATGTATGATGGAATTGTCTTACAGTGTGTGTGCCTACGGTTCCTTCAGACAGGCATGCTTATCTGTTAGCGGAACAGATGTCATTAATTGTCAGTCAAAATAAAGCTATAAAATCACGGTTGTTTTTAAAGACCAACTTCTTTAATGATACATAGCAGTGTTATTACTAAGCTTATAAAATAAATTGTCTGCGTGTCAATACAAGAGAAACAAAGAAATCAATAGTGAGCAGGAGAGGGACTTCAATTCCTGTACAAATTTAGAAATGAGTCGAGAGAAGATAATTAACATAAGTGGCTGTGACAATATGAACGTGGATTACATCATGGTGACTACACCAATTTATTGACAAGAGGGCAGATCAAGGATAAAGCTGTTAATGGGAGATCCAGTCTTAAATGGGATGTGAAAAGCAAACACCACAGGTGGATACTGAGGCATTTTTCTCAAGTGTTAGGTTCTCTGGGTGAGTTTGGAACATCAGCGATGCCCACTCTCTCACAGTACAGAGCAGAGGTACTGACAGCCTTGCCCTAGTACGGTGACATACAGCATAACTGCCACAGGAATCCCATTTGTCATTTGTGGAGGGGGCCAGGGTTATAGGTTGGGATGTCTGTGAGCCCACGGACTGGAGCGTTTATGAACAGCACATTTAGCAGTAGTGAAACTTTTGGTTTTTCAACTGTGCCTGCTGCTTACACTTCATTAAAAAAAAGCTGCATGAGTAGCTAACCATGTCCCACATGTATTGCTTCACAGCTTATTTCTGCAGTTACAAGCAATTCAAAATGACTACATGTTAGAGGCAAGCCTCCTAACTTCTTATCAAAGAAGATCTGTCCATCTTACCTCAAGACAAACAGTATTGCACTTCAAGGTTATATTAACTGAGTTACAGAATGTCTTTAAGGTCTGAAACGTCACTTACGCACATCCATTGCGCTATGTATCTGCTTAAGAAGATAAACAAGAGAAATTAACTTAAAATTAATACTGCAGGGTACTGTGAAGATGACAAAGTATAGGCCCTCTGTGTACTTATTTCTAATGCTTAAAAGGTTCTTCCATGATGAGGCTGGTTAGCACAGCAGGCTGCAGAACCGGCCGTGCCGTTCCCTTGGCTCAGTGGTCCAGGATCCGAAGATTGCCTGATACAATTTTGTTCTCTAGCACAGCTCCAGCTGGGATGTCAATTCTGTCGCCATGATTTGCAATGATGATAACTGTTCCCTGGATTCACAGAGAGGAAAGCAAGCGTTCAGAAACACAGCTGTAGATTAGCTCGTTCCAAGTCAACAGTTAGTGTTGGTTGGAGGATCAGTTTAAGTTTCAGCTGTAAAGCAGACAGATCCTATATGTGTTTCAACTGTTTCTGCAAAGACGTTTTTTGCACAGAGGTTTAAAACAAGCAGTATTGGCAGCGTTGTAATTACACCAGCATATTACATACCATCAGATAACAAGTAGAGTTGGTAACTTATTTGAATACTGATGCTTGCTGTATGTGCTTGTATCATGCCTGCTTGCTTTTAGGTGCAAAAATGTTACCATGCTAGCTGGTAACACAGCTCACCATCACAGCTGCAAGGCAAATAAACAGTGCTGTGCCACAGCTGCTAAAGAAGGATTGAGAAAGAAACTATTTGCTCTGCTCCAAGAAAGCAAGAACCCTAAACTGAGGAGCATAGGCCTACAGCTGTAAAGCCAACCTGCGGGTAAGGTGGTACTCACCTTTAATGAGACATTCTTCCCAAATGTAACATCGCCTGAGACTGTGAGATGATCCAGTTCCAGCATATCTGGAATACTTTCAAACCTCCGCAGGTAATCCTGAACCTTTGGGGGACAGGAAGGAATACTGACTGTTTTAAATCCATTTGTGAACTAAGACAAGCATGGGAGCTTCCTGAAAATTCATTTCAAGCATCTCCCTAAAGCCTACATCTGACAGCCTGGAGAAGAGAAGGCTCTGGGGAGACCTGAGAGCGCCCTGTCGGTATCTAAAGGGGCGCTGTAAGAAGGAAGGGGACAGATTCTTCAGCAGGGTCTGTTACGACAGGACAAGGGAAAACAGTTTCAAACGGAAAGAGGGGAGAGTTGGAGTGGATGTAAGGAAGAAGTTTGTTACAGTCAGGGTGGTGAGGCTCTGGCTCTGGTTGCCCAGAGGTGGTGAATGCCTCATCCTTGGAGACGTTCTGGACAGGCTGGACAAGGGTGAGGTAGAGAAAAGTAAACCTTGCTTTCAGTGTATCTGTTGCTATGGACGATTCTTATACAAAGGGATAACAAAACCTTAGCATAAGTATAGCAGTTTACCTTTGTGAAAGAACTTCCCAGTTTGACGAGAGGAACAGTTGGAAATTCACGCTTCTCGCTCATTGTTAGAGATCCAGCATTAAGACTATACAAATTAGACATCACCAGCAGGAGATCGGACGTGGTCTTAACGGGCAGAAAACGACTACGAGGTACATTTATTCCCAGAGAGTTCTCAAAACTCTTAATAGCAGCACCAACTGCGGTCTCCAACTGGATAACATTCAAGCCTCCATCCAGAGTCTGGAAGAGAAAACTCATGTAAACACAAGCAGGAGGTAAAGGCAATCAGTGCTAGCATAGCTTACTCCCCAGTCCGCATTTACCAGCGGACTAGCTCCTTTTAGAAGGCAGCAGTCCTTGTTTAGTTACACAGGAACAAGTACTTCTCTTGAGTCTGTTTGCTCTGAACTCTTCGTAGCTGATTACCTTTGGGTTAACAATGATCTCCATGTCAATGGCATTTTTCTCTTGCAGCCTTTTAATTGCAGACAGAGCAATCCACAGATTGTTTGTATTGAATATTTTGAATTTCGAGACAGACTTGAATTCATCAACGTGTGCTTTCGGGACCTGAGCTATCTCCACCAGTCTCAGTTTGTTTTCATATTGCGTGAGTGTCCCACCCTGCAGGGGTTAAAGAAGCAGCTTTAGGTCCTGTTCATGAGATGGCAGCAGAGAAACCATCCCCCCCACCCCAAACACACGCACTGCTTTGGTGCCATTTAAAGTTGAGCCTCGGTGAAAACTTGTGTTCAGCTACTGGGTTACTAATTATAGAGCAAGTTTAAATTACGGCTGTCAGATGATCACATTTCAGATCTCCAGAACAGTTACTTCTGTTAATGAAAGTTGTTGGGAACCTTTTGCAAGCGCTGGTTTTGTCAAAAGCCACTTTTGGCACCAGTTTGCTACATTACGGAGCAAAACTTAAATAAGTCCATCAGTTGTGCTCTCCTGGAATTTACTTCAGTAACCTGCACTCTCCCTGGATGAAGCGCAGCGTTCTTACATGGTGTTTCTGTGGTTTTACAGGACTGTCAGATCTATTTTTTGAGGGAGAAAATCATGTTCCCCTTACCCCGTTTAAGAGAACAAAGTTCTGTTATGTGACAAATTACTGTCTGGGAGGAGTACCTGATACACACCCTGACCATCGGACAAGTTGTCAAACCTGCGCTTCGTGCAAAGTCAGGTGGTGGGGGCAGGAGCGGATTTGCAGCCACGACGAGCTGAGTTGCATAATGCACGCATTTACAGCTGCATAAGGAGCTTATAGTTCTCGGTCAGTAGCAATACAACTGCTGTATCCCAGTCCTCAGTGCTCTGCTTTTACCATCCCCAAACTTCTGCTGTATGTAAGGGACAGTTTGGAGAAGGTATAGAGGTTATGACCTAGATCGTGTGGAAAGTGTCTTCAGTAAGCAGCCAAGTTCCAGCTGTCCCTGTCTGCTGGTGCCCAGAACCTAGATCCAGTTTGTTCCTTTAATTAAAACTTTATAAACTTGCTGATTGTGTGCCACTCAAATTAGACCACAGCCGCTGTGTTAAAAGGTGCCTGAAATAGCTCTAAGAAGATTTAACGCATGTCTGAATTCACACACAGGGAAGAGACAAGAGGCTCAGATTTGCAGCAAGGTGCAGGCGTTCAGACATGCTGCACAACTTATCTGCATTTACCTTCACATCTGCCCTTGTTTTGTTGGTGACTTCCATGACAAATTCACAGCGTTTTCCATTGGGTGGGTTCATAAGATGATTCAGAATATAAAGGTCCACAGTAGCACCCAAGTTATCTATATTGGATACAAAAATATATTCCTTCCCTTCTGCAATAAGGTTATCCAGTAGACCAGAGTTATAGAAACTGCCATAGATGTCTCCATGGCCTGGGGGATACCAGCACTCCGTATTCTCTCCTGAGTAAGACACATCCTTGGCTATGGGCAGCAGAGTTTCCTTGTTAATTCTAGGATACCTGGGAAGACAACATTTTTGTTAAGATCTCACCAATGCCAGAATAGCACAAAATAAAACAAAAATACAGTGGTTAACGTTCAGCTTCATGGGCTTCTTCATACAGTTTTGACTCTACGCTTTCAAGGTTAGTGTAAGTACTCTGAATTGGAAGACTCATTCAAATCCTGAGCTATAGCCAGGAAATCGCAGGATGCAATCTCTCATTCAAGGATTTAAAACCACAGTTCTCAGACCACGCAGTAAAACAGCTTTTCTCTGATACGCAGCTTTACAGCACGCCAAATACACCTCCAACATCATCAGCCACTTTAGAGTTTGTTCCATCTCTCTCCAGAGCCCAGGTATCCTGAAAGCAAATGCAGGAATCGAGTGGCCAACAGCCAGAACTCAGTTACACACAGTTCTTGAGACCATGCCCCCCCCCCTCATCCCTCTCTAGTTCTAATACATTGCCTTTGACTCTACTTAACGCTGACGTTTCAGTCTTCCAAGAAAATGAGATTAAATATGGATATAACAGTCCCTGAACGATCTCAAACTAAAACCCATTTGGAATATAAGGCGATGCAAGCTGGTGTTCCCTTTCACTCAAGTAGAAAGGTTGTTTATACCTGCTTTGATTGAAGGTATATATTTTCACTCGGCTGTGACTGTATTTCTGCAAGATTTTCTTTGTGTCTTCGTCAGTGTTGAAGGAATTCATAAGAACAAGAGGAACGTCGGTGTTGTAGGTTTTGTTTAAGTGCTGAGATGGGAAAGAGATGGTAAACGAACTGTTAGCTTTAACTGCTAAGGATTTGTGGAAGAAGGAAAGAGGCTTATTAATCCCGGTGTGCTTCATCTAACTATTAGATTAAAGGAATACTTTGATCTATTAATATATTCAAGTGAAGGAAAACAAAACCTTGTAAGCAGTAAAGTATCTAAGGTAATGCCCACGTTAATTAGTGTATAATTCATCTTTGTTTTTAAATCTGCACGAAGATTCAAGATTTCAAGAGCATTGCAAAATGACTGTTTTAAATTGCAGCCAACGTGGTTACGAAAGGCGCGCTTCCCCCAGACGACTGAAGTCTGTGAGGCTGCAAGAACTCTTCTGCACAATAAGCAGTTTTGAGCCTTTCTGGCAAGCTATGAGATGGAAACGAGTATCAGGAGTACATAATGGATAACATGTTACAGCGTTTAATTAGTTGGACATCTATAAAACGGAACTGAAATACACCCATGTGGACAGCACAGCAAAAGGAAACACACTGGAAAACAAAATAGTGTTCCACCAAAAGAGAGTGCAAAAAAAACCACAGAAACTTCAGAGGGTTGAAAACTTGGTGCGTTAGATCACCTTCGTCTGCTGGGAAACGTTTGGGATCATTCACCTCTGGCAGAGTCTATACCACAACGATCCTTTTGAGAAAGCACCCACAACAAGGGGAGATTAGAGCTGCATGAGCCTGACAAAAATGTACGTCTTCTGTTGGAGTAGCTCACATACATGGGAGAGTCACTCCAAACAAAAACCACACAGAGGCACGAACAGCCGGAGATCTAAAAAGCAGGGAACAGGCACAGCTCAACTCCTACTCTGATGACCACTTTAAGTATCTGCTGCAAGAACATTCAGCATTAAAAACATAAGCTGAAGTGTCCTCTCTCAACACCGGCAGCTGTTCTTTTGTTTCCTCAGAGGAAAACGCTAGCAATCACTTCCACAATGAGTGTTTTCATCTGACAAGAAACTCTGAGCTGCTCTGAAGAGCTTTGTTCCAAGGCACACAGAAAAAGCCACCCTCAGTCCTGCACCTGCAAGAGTCAGAAGTCAGCCCAGGAGTCAGCCACGCCGGCCAGCTCCACAATCTGATGCCTTGTGTTGCAGGACACAGTCACCACTGCTCAGGGCTGGTGCACATGGGCTGCGTTACACTTCCAGTAACGCGCAGAGGACAGATGTCAATCCCCAATTGCTCCGTCCCTTTTGTCCACATGTGCTGCACATCACCACTGCCCATTCTTTCCAAAGCAGTTCTCTGCTTCACCGCTAGCGCGTGACCAAGCCCGCTTTCCTTCTCTCTTTTGGCAAGTCTCCACTGTGATCTCTCCTATGGCTCAGATGCTTCAGTGCATCTTGCTTCCTCTGGTGTAGAAAGGGAATGCTTTACTCCAAAGTACAGCTCCAAAAGCCAGCATGCGAAACAAGAATTGGATTCTAACTCCTTCTTACCTCGAAAAGGGAAAGCGCGACCACTTATTGGGTCTTGTGCTCAACTGAGATCAAATTTGTCACAGGAAAGCTTTCTGTATTGGCAAGAATTTCAGCTCTGGGTGGGTGTCAGAGTAGGTGTTAAGCACACAGATCCCTTGAAGCACCCACAGCAACACTGAAAGCACATGAAAAATTACCTCGATCTGCTGAACCGTCAGATCCAAGAAGGTGTTCTCATTCCGCACCCCAATAAGACTTTTGGGGCCTTTACAACCCATGCTTGTGCCCAAGCCGCCATTCAGTTTCACAACTACCAGCTTGTTCAAGACAGAAGCGATGTTATCAGGCAGTCCTCTGGCCTTTATCTTCTCATAGGGCTGGATCTGTAGAAAGTAATTTGTTTATTTAAAGTCAGATATTTGTAATGAAATTGCTCTCTCCTAGAAACTGCCAATCTCCAAATTTGCTAAGAATACCCTAGTTCACTTATATGACTTAGGACATGGTAGGACATTTGCAAAATGAGTCTACAACAACCTGATTCGTTTCAATAAAACAATGTATTCTCTTGAGAAGCTCCATAGGCTTTATGAGACCAGCCAGCATCAGCGTCATCCAGACGAGAAGATGTCTCAGGCTCTTCTTTCACACCGAGAGAACTGACACAGTGGTGAGGAGAGGTGCAGAGGAAGTCGGGCCAGTTATGCTGCTTCCCACAACCCCCTTCTTGTCCTACAGGAGAGAGGGTCTCTTTGTGACCCATCTAACCCTTCTCCATTAAGATGTCCCCCTACAGCCAGGATGCAATTTAAGAGCATGGGCTTTGCATGCTGGACCCAACTTTTCATCCTCAAGCAGCATAAAGTCACAGCAGTTTTTCGGATGCATTGCACTAAGGTTTTCAGAGGCAACATTCTTGGCAAGAGGCTGGTTCTTCGACCCAGTCTAAGCCAATTGTTACTCCAGTTACTAGCCTGATACAGTCACTCATCTCTCCAAACGGAAGACAGGAAGTTCCTAGTTCTTCTCATCCCGATACTTCCAGGATGTGTTCACCAGCTCACATCAAACCTCGCACAAAGTCTTCTACCTTGCTGACAGCTATATCCCACACGTTTAAAAACAGAGCATAGGCTGCTTTTGGGGTGAGGGAGGGAGAGCAAAATCAGGCTTGTAATGAAAGGCAGCAAGACTTCCGTTAGGCACTGCTTCTCTCCTAATCCAAACCACCTAAGTCAAGGAAACACAGCTAATAATGCAACGATAAGTGCCGTGCCAACCCTGTTAGAGCTAAATCAATACAATTATTTTTTTAACCTGCCCTTCCAGAGATTTTCTTTGGAAGAAAAGCCTCTGTGCTTCAGTGCTGTATGTGTTCTAGCAGCAACACATTATTTCTGTTCTGATAAGGGATGTGTAAAATCCACAGCTGATTACCAAAAACAAACACGTGCTTAGCAGGTTTCAGAAGTCTGTGTTGGCTTCGGGCAAGTCAGGCTAGGGTTCCCATGGAAATTCACATCGTGCTGGAGCAAGAATCACATTTCTTACTCAGATGTGGGGACTAGAGAGGAGAGCTTGCGCAACCCCAGCAGAACACAGGTGGCAATTAGAGCACATCCCTCACATGAAGGAAATTCTGCCTTACGCACTATCTGCAAAGCGTATGGTATGTACTCAAAGACCACTCCACAAGCTGCAGCATAATGACTAATTAAACTGTCATTACTCAAACAGTGAAAGTGGCCCAGGAAGAAGATTGTGATGCAACTGCGTCAATTCATTTCACCTAGAAATGTTTCCCAGTGCTTAATATACATACTCCAAAAAACCCCAAGCAATTAACTGGACTTGAAAGTCCCAATACCTCATGAAAAATTCTAACTAATATGAAAACACATTAAATGTATATAAGAACAGCATTAGATTCCTTACTGAAACACTCTAGCTGTTGAACAGAAAGACATACGTTGATGTTGTGACTTATTTTTCGGCCCAGTGGGCAGTGTTAGTGGAGAAGAAGACAAGTTGCAAGAGTTTGGTGATATATATATGCATCAAAACAAAGATATGCAACTGCAGTGGTGAGGCTTGACAAATAAGCTCAGTAATTATTTCCCTCTGCTGCCGTTTGGAAGAACGACACTCCGCACAGTTATCAGGAACTTGGCTGCTTGTTTCTAGCAGCTGCAGTCCTTCTCAATATTTTCCAACATGGAGAAGCTGGGAGTACAGGCAGCCCCAGGCTGCATTCCTCCAAGGAGGAGAGGTAACATCCAGACTCGCTACGCTGAAATTTAACCAGCACATTAACCATAGAAATGTTTCAATCTATACGCTCTTTCCCGAGTTCCTGCATTGCTACCTACCTGTAAGTTTGGACTCACTGCACTTCTCCGTGTTTCAAAGCCACAGAGGTTCCCTATGCTAAAAACCTTGAGCCAGCACTTTATGAGTAAGGTGAGGAGCCTTATGTAGTGTGCAAACTACCCTGTGTTTTCAGGTTATCACAGCACTCAAGGCGGGGGAGATTTTGCTTGTAAGAGTTAAGAATGAAAAAGGAGATCGTATACATTTAAGCCCCCGCTTTCCAGTATGTCACAGTAGCAGACCCGGTGGTTACACAGTGGGAAACCAGCGTTATCATGGCTCCGGCAGCAAGCGCTAACACTATCACTGCGGCAGTCATCTGCTAATGTCCAAGTTCTCCTTAGAGAAAGGAATTAACTGACTAAACAAAGCAGGCGATGCTGGCACGCTACTTTCCATTTAATCTGCAGATAATAGCAGTAGAAACAAATGCACTTCAGACAGGCTTGTCAGTAAGATTTATGTGCATCAGTAGAAAACGAGGGGAAATCTGTCAGCCAAATCATTAAGTTCAACGCTGACCTTAGGACAACCAGAAGTTTGATCCCTACAAATTCACCTGCATCACCACAGTTTGATTCACGTATCTAAGAGGGATGGTTTTCAGGTAATGCTTTCAGGGGGGTCCCAGCAGTGTGACAGTTCCTCAGTTCTGACTCTATATCATAAGATTATGAAAGGACACAACACCTAACCGATAATGCATGTCTCAAGCCACCCACATAAGAAAGCGTACTAAATCAAAACGATTGCTCTGGATTTCTGCTGCCTCAAATGAAGAGCAGACAATGGGCTCCTGCCTTGTTAGGCCTCCTAGCTTGTTCAGAACAGCTCTCCAAGATCCCTTATTTAGAAAGCCTGACAGTTTAAAAGGTGTGGCTTCAAGTGAGAGCTTCACAGTTAGTTTGTTACCAATAATTTATGCAAGTTCCTATTACATATCATCTATGCAGCTGAAAGGTATGTTAGTCTGACCGCTTCTCCAGGGAAGCAATAGAGTAGGTCTTTCCAGCCTCCTCATGTGAGGGTGTGACTGAGTTCATTTCAGGCAAGAAGAAAAAAAGAAATCCGTTATCTGGCAGCATCAAGGAATGAAACAACTGTTCTAATTACAAACATATCTTCCCCGTCAGTCACACAGCATCCCTGCTAACGGGATTGTACCACGTATTGCTCCAAGGGAGACGGGCAAGGTAAGACAGTTAGCAGGAGGGAAATATTCATCCCTGTTTGCCTTGCTTTCCTCTCCTCAGCCAATAGTGCTGCCCATGCCCTCCCCTACATTTATTTGCTGGTTCTGACCTCTAGCTAACTGCTGCCTATCTGCAACCCGAACCCTGGCACAGCCTTCTGCCTCCAGGTTATAAATTATGCTCAGTTGCATCATCCAGGGAAGGCAGAAGGTTGAAATAAGTAAGGAAAGAGACAGCTGAAGCTGATAAGAGGAAGGAAGGTGGAAGATAAGGTGACAGCTCGAAATGAATGGAGTCCTAGGGCACAGGGGCAAAGGACCTGAAATAACAAGAAATAAAGTGCCAGTACACCAACGTAAGACCACTAAGTCTTATCAAAACATTCCTCTTCGCATTTTAAATTCCACAGCAGGATTTTGGAAGCACCTCCACGGTCCTACTTCAGCACAGGCTTAAGAGATGGATAACCCAGGATAAGCAAAATTGGGAGCAGCCAAACGTGGCTCCAGAGCAATTCAGCTGCGATTCCGAGCCCTGGGCTAAAAGCCCCACGACAGGAGGCCCCAGCACTTGGCCTCCCCAGCAGGGGCTCCAGGAGGGCTGCGGTGCAGAGGTGGGGATCACGTCCCCCACCCAGCCTGTCCCACAGCCCCACACCACAATAGTATGCCCTGGGGAGCGGGCACCACTTTGCTGACTGTGAGCTCCTCTGGCTTTTAGATATCCTGAAGGCAAGGCTCTCCTAAGAGACTTTTTTTTAAAGTGGGGTTTGTGCCTGACAAACTGGGAGCTCGGCCATCCTGTAAGGTCTGCAGAACAGGTTCGTTGGTCTGGCTGATTAGGAAGCGATCTTTCCTAAAGGAAACTGCAAACTCCAGAGGCAAACACGGCCTCAGTGCTCCCTCAGCACAGACGTCAATCCACTGTCTTACCATTTCCGTGCTGCAAGTATGTTTGATAAACACATCCAGCAGGTAAATGGGCTGAAAGGAAGCGTGCTCTTTTTGTTGTTCTTTTTTATTCAGAAACTCGATCAAAGCCTAGAAAAACCCACTAACTATTTCAAAGAACAGTCTACCTGCACTTTGAACTTCTGGTAAATGAACAACATCTGCACTTACGTGACATTGCAATGTTACACAGGGAAAATGCCTTGAACTATGAAATTGTCTGTTTTTGCAGTAGCATGTTCTCTGCCTCTAAGACGCACAAGACGTGAGCTCCAGTGTCTCCTGCTTGCTGAAAGGGTGAAGAAGGAAGGAAGCAGGCCCAAAGCAACGATGGCTGCACTGCTTTGACACAGCTTGCCACACATCAAGAGTGAAGGAGGAAAACAGAAGTTGGACTGACCACAGCAGCTTACTATGGAGGCAAGCTGCATAGTGAGAAACTGGATCTACCCACCTGTGGCAGGAGTCTGCATCTCTCCGGGCATTCTCAAATATTCTTCTTCCTCCTCTGCAAGAGGCATTTGTTCTCCGTAGCCCTGAGCTGCACCCACGCAATCCAAGGGTTACTAAGCCACTGATTCTCATCACTTGCATCTATCCTGGCCTCTGTCATAATTCTGCCACGTGCATAAGCCACGACTGTCCAAAGAATACCAGGATGAGAAGGTTACTGAGTCGGGGCAGTCGTGGTAACCTGGACAAACACCACGTCAAAGCCACTTCCTAAATACCCACATCTACCAGACTGAAATAGGACCATTTCAGATTGCCTGCACAGGCGCTTCATTTTACAGAGGAACACTACAACCCTTCAGGGGGAAACTTATGACCAGCAATAGAGTTATTCAGTTAAATTAAGACGGAGAAAGCTTTCAAGTCCACGGAGTTGTTTTATTTATAACTTAGCTGAGAGGCTCATTTCTTCCAGAAAGTGAGATGCGGAGAATCAGGAGACCAGCATTTAAAAACTGAAAACAAACAGAACATACACTGCTTATCATATACATGTGTGTATGTGCTCTGAAACAAAGAGTCTCTTGAAAATATTAAGAGGTGACTAAAGGAGTAGAAAAGTCAGCTACTTAGAGTATGAGGAAGTGAGAAAACATTCTACATGCCATACCTTTCCTATTTGGGCAGAAAGGCTGGATTATAAAGGCGACTGAACAGGAAGCTTGGATAGCAGCCTTCACGGCAAAAGTAAAAACGTTCTCACCCACGTAATCGTGCCTCAAGAGATTGCCAATCAACTACAGTTGACCTGAGAATAATCAGCAGACACTACAGGTTTGCGGACCTTGCCAGCAGCACACCTAGAGATCTTGCATGGCATGCCCTGCATACTTCTGAGGTAACCAACCCAAGCAAAACACCACACAAAGACCGCAGCAAGAACAGCTCCAGCAATTGGTTTTCAGCAAGCAGTTCTACAGCCTAAAGGCACACGCTAGACTGATCTTGCTTCAGCAATGCCTTAGCAGCTCCAGATGTCTCTGTTCTTGCAGCAGAGCACATGAGCACAACTGCAACAATCCGAACCAAAGCTATAGCAGCAGCCCTGGCTGTATCCGTCAGAAAGTGATCTTTTAAAACAGCATCCACTGCACTTTCTGCATGACCAGTTCAGCGCTTCCCAGCACAACAGCGTCACAAATGAGACGACTTCACCTGCTCCCACAGATGCCTCCATTGGCTCAGAGCAGGACACTTGCTGCACTGATGTTACACACCCACACATGCTTACTGCCACGAATGTACTCTGAGGCCATTCAGCAGGTGGGAAGGAGAGAATCGGAAGGCCACAAAGGCTGGTAATGCCTGGAGCAAAACCACAGCTTCAAGATGAGCATAGCAATAAATTTGCATGTCAGGTCTGGTCACCTCCTCACTGCAGATCAAGAGGACAGAATAATTCAAAGGAACCTTCAACAGAATTGAACCTTTTCACAAGAGATTTATTGCTACCTAGAGGCTGGGGGAGGACAGAGAAAGAAAGGGTAAGAATAATGTACATTATTCCAGGTCCAAATGGAAACATCACCATTTTCATCAGTTGTGCTGTACTCTCATAGAAGTGATATTAACCTTAAGCCCTAATTTACAACCACTATGGCCACGCTAGATAAGAAAAACACAGAGCAGCATGCAATAAACTCGAGGTAAAACGATTTTCACACAAAGTCCTTTGCATCTCACACACCCCTTTCCTTCCTTTTCCCCTTCCTTTCAGCTACGAGGAAAACTGCATACAAGAGAATCCTTTAGCAATCTTCTGGATGCTATGCAAGGATCTTTGATAGAAGCATTTTTGCAGAATGTTGAAAAGCTTCAGTTCTGTTTGCATATTATTTAGTACAATATCCCTTTCTTACTCCAAACGCACATCCGTTCAGGAATACCATCTGTTCAGAGTCAGTTTATTCTATCCACAGTCCATTTATTCTGCTGTATTTTCAAAAAGGAACGTGTAGAACAAATGAAAGAGGCAGGACTTGGAGACAGCATTTCAGCAGCATAGGATGTATCTGAACAAACTACAGAAGGTAAAAGATCCCAAAGGTTACAAGCATACATTTGTCAGAAAGGCAGGGCCAGCTGATACAGCACAAGGGGTCATGAATGCAGGAACTGACAGCAGATATCCAGTTCCGAGCGCACACTGTTGTTGCACCTCCTATCCACTCCAAGGTCAACACCACCCCTACCAGTGAATTCCAGACATGTATCTGGGTAGGACACAAGTCACACCCAGTGTTCAGGTGCTGGCTGAAAAGCAGGGAAAAAAAAAGAAGATTTTGCCTTTAAAGTCTCACTATGTTCTTCTTGCATCATGCACAACGCAGCTCTCCAAAAATAGAGTCTGCCGCTCAGTTTGTGTCAAAATCATTTGCTGGAGTGCCAACCACCCCTTTTAGGGCTTCACTATTGCATCTGAAATGAGCTTATGCAGAAAGCTCAGAGCAAAAATCTGATCCCAATGAAATCAACAGTTCCGCCCAAACCCTCTTGTCAAGAATTTACTTCATTTGCTGTGGCTCCAACACAAAATTTGTAACTCAGCCTTCCTAAATATTTCAGTTTCTTTTGGCACAGGTGTTGGAAATGACAACTTGGAAATGAAGCTCTGGATCTTGAAGGGTCTTTAATTCAGAGAACAAGAAATGTTAGGAATTCAAATTATTCAAATTCAAGCAAGATCCTTTCAGCATCTGGACTGCTAGGTGTCGGTGCTATTACCGAGCAGTTGCAGGCATGCATAGGCTCTAACGTGCAAAAGAACTGCCTCATTACTATGAGCATATACATACGAGTAGGAAGTGCTCCACAATAATAAAAATCAGTTCTCGCTCTCAAGAGTTTGGAACAGTGGACTTGACAAGAGAGCGCCGATGAGAAAATACTTCAGGAATAAAACTGGGCAGGAACGGCAGGACTTACAGATGCATGATTACAGTGTTAGTCATTTCAAACAAGTCTTGAAAGTGCGGTTTGGGATTCTTCTGAGACGATATCTAGCTCCATTCAGTTTTGCAGACAGTGTCACAAGTGATTTATGGAACAGTTTGCATGAGGCAACACTGGGAGTGTGACTAACAGATTTCAGAAGTACACTCCTACAGCAGGGACATTTGGAAGAGTTTGCCAGAGACAAAATGAGCATCAGGCCATCATCATGGGTAGACAGGAAAAGAATACACCCATATTAGTCAATATTGTAGTTACAGAAAAATAAGGTAACATTTACTCAGCACCAAAGAACAGTTTTAGAAAGAGCAAAAATGAACCCTTCAAACCTGCTTTTAGAGTTCAGGATTAGGAAGACATTTTAGTTTGATTAAAAGCACGTCACTTTTTCCTTTTCCTACATGATCACAGAATCATCAAGGTTGGGAAAAAGACCTCCAGGATCATCCAGTCCAACCATCCACCTACCTCCAATATTTCCCCACTAAACCATGCCCTCAGTACAACATCTAAATGTTTCTGGAACACCCCAGGGACGGTGACCCCACCACTTTCCTGAGCCAGCACCTCACCGCTCTTTTGAAGAAGAAATGTTTCCTAACATCCAGCCTGAACCTCCCCTGGCACAACTTGCTCACACTCAAATTGCTTCAGATGTTCACTTCACATCAAGGATGAGGCTTTGCATTGCTGTTCTGAGGTTAACTTGATCACTGCAGTTTCCTCAGAGGCCTCCAGCAGGGCTTTGCTACTGCTTCCAAGTCAAACAAGCAGATCACTGCAATCTACATCAGTAAGATTAAATTACACTCGCCATGTTCACATTCTTTACTCAGTCTCCTAGTTAACCAGAACTTCAAGTGCACTTCTCTGAAGACTGTAACAGAAATGGGTCCTAACTATGCCAGCTACCACTGTGAACCTTTGGACACCTAGAAGGGAAGCATCTGGAAGGAAAAAACAAGTCAGAAGTTTACCAGTATAACATGGTAACCCCATATAAATGGGTTCCTCTGAATGGGTTCATCATCTGAAGCCTACAACTTGCTTGCCTGTTGTTGTTAGTTGTCATATTAAAAACATGAGGGAAAAGGATGAAATCCCCCACTGCAGAGAAAAATGGGGGGAATATTAAAACACAGTCATTCCTACATTTCAATCTGCCATCAGGAGTCTTCACTTGTCAATTGGTACTTCACAAAGAACAGAAAATTACATTCAAAGAACAAGTACCGTGGATAAAACATTAAGTGACCCATGAAGTCTGATCAGAAATTCTCCTGTATAGCACAGTCACAGCATTGGACAGAATCCTGGAACAGCTTTCCTACTCAACCTGAATCTCAGAAATACTTCATGTAGAATAGAAAATTAGAAGACAAAGCCTAAATACACCATAATCTATTCATGAACTCTAAGCTGTTAACATCTTGGTCGCTTTTTTGGGTGCTTACACATATGTGTATATCTGTATGTATTCACATGCAGCACAGCAAGGAAGCTTGTTGGAGGGTATTTTTCTCTAGCTTTCCCCTGTGACATTTTCTGCTATGCAATTTGGAGTTCATGCTAGGAAGCAGAATTTCAGCCAAGAACATGCATGCATCTCACCTGCACCGAACTAACAGGATGGTGCAAGAGTCTTTAATATATATATTTTTTATATTTTCACATTTCCTGGCCGAGTGACAGAAATGAGCATGAGCCAGTACAGGCCATAAGGAAGAAAACAGATACCATCTCTAATCCCATCATCCTTTCAGGCCTCTGTGACTTTAGGCTAGACCTCTTTTAAAGAGCTTGCCTTGCCTGGGAATCTCCAACAACCTATTTCGGTGTTTTCTCATCCCTCCTGTTTGACATTTGCTCCCCATATCCCACCCAGTAATTTTCAGTCTTTTACAGAACTTGAATTTTTCTCAATGGAAGTGTACAAAACTTTAAAAAGGGACAATAGCTCTCCCTGCCCACAAAGCAGTCCATTCATTAGCACTGAACTGCCGTCATTTAATCCCAGGCCTTATCACAGAGAACAGTTTATTCCTTCTGTTGTTGCAGCTACCTTTTCACATATTTAAAAGAGTGATCACTTCCTTGAAGCCTCAGCCTTCCCCACACTAAAAGCAACCCCCTTTTCTGCAGCCTTCCTTGTAAGACATTATCTAGAACTCCAGTTTCTCACCTTGGCCTCTTTATTCAAGGTGGATTTTTTTTCCCCAAAACAACATTTCATTCAGTTTTACAGTGCGGAAGAGGCAGACATCACGTGTTTCTGAAGTTAAAAGAAAACACTCAGCCTTGGAAAAAACCCTATACTTGCTCTAAAACAGCATCATTCATCAATGCTTTAGAAAGCAGTGCTGCATCTGTTCTGGAAGTAACTGGACAGCCCGTCTTTCAGTTGCAAACAGAGCCCTGACTGAATCACCACAGAGGCGAAGGGAAACCACAAACGCGTAGGGACACAGAAGTCTCACACCATGCCAAGATTACTACACTGGGAAAAGCAAGAATTCGTAACACAACTACACCGTCCGTTATGCAAGAGCCAAAAGACAGCCTTGGGCCACAGATGAATCAATAAAATGAGGTTAGGTTTAATGGGAAGTGTTACTTTCAGTACTAAACACTGCCAAAAAAACATTACTAGTGCTTTCTCAGCAGTATCTCAAGTGGAAGGTTATCCATTATAACAACATAAATGGCATTAGAAAATGACACTCAAAAAACCTCACAGTCAACAGCTAGTCTCAGATTCCTCCCTTCTACTGAGCTGCTCTAGATTACAGAAGTTGCTAAACGAGCTTTATAACCCAGCCCACTTGCCATATGTCCCTTTCAAATTATTTAGCAGAACGGATTGTTGGAAACAGTCTCATTTGAGACATGAAACCTTCTTTCACGGGCAGGAGAAAAGGATGACAACAAAGGTCCTTCCTGCCAGCTCTGTAACAAAAATCACCATTCGCTCCAGAGAAGGTACCAAATGGTGAGAAGGCATCTGCCCCACTGGGTTACCCTGTTCAAGAACAGTTAACAAAATAACACTGGAGATCTTGATGCATATGTTAAGCAGGACCTGATGTTCAGGAACACACACAACATATGTCTGTAAATTATTATTATGTCTCAGCTAGAACCCCAAGTATCATCCTACATGATTTCACAGAGCCATGGCAGGTCTATCTTCTATGGGCAACTACAGCATTTGTTGCAAACAGCAATTATCAGTTTTATGTTCGTTACAGACTATCACTTAATTGCAACTTACAGAATCTTCTGGTGGTCTCTGAATCTTCCCCCAGTCCACAGATGGTCCCTTTTCTTGTAGGAATCTATGAAATAGCTTCTTAAATCCTTCCAGGTCCTTTTTAGTGTGCTACAAAGAAGAAATATGTTAGTTAATAAAGGTATTTACTGTATGTCTATTAGATCGTGGAAGCATTATTACAAACTTGATATAAAGCACACTCACAAGAACAATTTTATCCACATTTAATGTAGGGACACGCTAAATTTTAAGTAAAAAGATGCCAAAAGATCCTTTCCACTAAAGCTCAAGATAAAAAAACAACAAAACCAAACAAAAAAATACCCAACATATTTTGGGCAGCTAAAAAATCTTCAGTCAAAATTATAACCATAAGAATCTGGCCCAATCTTCAGGATAGCAGTTTTACCCTTCCTCTCCGTAATCCATTACAGATTATATAGAACCTTTAATAACTAAAGATGATTAAACACTAAGTAATAACTCTGCCACGTGTTTTGTATGGAACTGAAAGTCCCCCACTGTAGCCATGCTACTCTTCAGAGGATTAGAGAACATCCCATAAATTAGAACTGCATTGTTCTGTGATTTGTCCCCCTGCATAAAATTAGCTTCAACCTCCTGCCTCTAACAGACTTCTTACCTCTAGCTCATTTGAGGGTGCAGTCGCAAGTATTTTATCAAGTTCTACTTTCATGGAATACTCCAGCTCTTGCCGAATGACCTCCTGAAACTGCGAAGGGCCGGCCTGGGACATTGCTTTGCTGAAATCTTAGATAAAAATAAAATACAGGCGTTAAAGGGAATAAGTAAACGAATAAATAAAACTAGCCTATTTATACTACAGACAGCTTTCACATTTCCTTTACAAATGCATGAGGGCTGCTCCGAAAGTAATGCCTCCTATTTCGTTATTTTGTCCCACAAGAGCAGAGGTGGGAGGATGTTGGTGGGGTGGCAGCAGAGGTCGAACCTTCCCACCAAATATCACATTCCATACTGTTGCCATGTGACAGATGGCAGCAGAGGGGCAGTCTGACTGAATGGCATCTGACATGGGAGTGCCTGTGAAACAAAGGTGTGGAACTGATCTCCTCCATGAGGAAATGTACCCACTGACATTCGTTGATGCTTGCTGAGCATTTATGGAGCCCAAACAGCGAATGTGAGCACAGTGAGGTGGGCGGTGCATTTCAGCAGTGGCGACAGTGATATGAAAGGCAAGCCATGTTCTGGATGGCCATGAACAACTGTCACACCAGGAAATGAAGAGTGCCTCAATCAGCTCACCCTTCATCACCAGCGTTAGGTGATTTGTGTGCTGAAAAATAGCATTTTGTAGTCAAGAATTTACCAAACAGTGTTACTGTGCTCTTTGTATCTGTTGTAGTTTCACTGGAAATAAATAGGAGGCATCACTTTTGGAGTGACCCACATATATATAATCAATTCACATCATCTAATCTCATTTTATTACCATGCCAGCACTTCAGGAATCCAAAGCTTTCGTTCCTAGTGATCTGGAGAGCAGACCTTAACTTGGGAGAAATAAGCAACAGCCCTCCTCTCCAAACCCTAAGAAAATCCCCACAGATCAATGACCCATCTCAAGAAACATCCAGACATCCATAGTAGTACACTTATTTGCTATGCAGCTAAAGAATTCATATCCTACCATATCAGCATACTTTAGCAAGTAAAAAAGGTGAAAAAGCCATTCGCTAATATATATATATATATATTTTACATAGAACGTTGTGCTCAAGGGTATCCTTCTGTTCACATAACCAATTAAAACGGTGGTTTAGTTATTTCAACTGAGCACTTTCACACAATCCTCAGTTTGCTCCAGTAAATATTCCCTTACTTTATCCTATGAGTATTTTCACACTACAGCATGCACTTCAAGTTACTAAGCAACCCAAAGAATCAGTCCGTCTATCACTTCAGCATTTGTTTTGCTTTTGAAAGTGATAAGCTCCATAAATGTGAAAAAGAATAAGTACACAAACGGTCTATACGGCAAAGTCCACATTGTCAAAGCACCTCACAGAAAGAAATGGGAGATAACTCGACTTCATTTTCCAGAAGAAAGCATTTGAAGTGAGTGCCTTCTCAAAAGACATTGCGAGTACATTCTTTAAAGACCTCGGTTAATTTAATTTCTGCCAAATCCCTTGAGCAATCACTTCTCCGTAACACAGAGAGGTGATGTATTGCCAAATATATCTGGGATTGAGAAGCGCTGTGAATACAAGTGCAAAACGGACGGGAGGAAACTTTGCAAATGCACCGAGTGATGGTGCCAGGAAATGCTGTGAGAAGGGGCGGCCATGTTTCAAGTTGTCTTGTTTGGAACACGCGTTAAAGACTGCTGAATGCCTAAGAAAGCCAAAAGCGGCTCATTTTAATATGGTTTTGATTATGTTTTTTTAAGCAAAGTACTCTACAGCCTCAGATTCAGTGAGAGTGACCAACCCTTGCTCCGAAGGCCACGGAAGCCATTTTCCTGACTGCACTGTTTTGCAGGTAAGGAAGAGGAAAAAAGAGGGAGGAAAAAGAAAGAGAGGCAAGTGCTGCAGTGCTCTGTGTGGTGTGACAAGGGGGAAACGTGAGCTCTGGAGGAACAGTACAATAAACAACGGGGTCGTTTTTTAAAGCATGCGCTTCGTTTGGCAGCACGAGCAGCTAATAGCCGAAAGCCTGGGAGCTATCTCTTCCCAGGTGAAACATGGAGGAACGCGAGAGCTCTTCGTTAAGGCTTACTTCCTCCTCCAGAAGGATAAGGAGATCTACACCAGCTCAACACCTCAGCGCAGAACCGCTTCGAGCCCACACAGATTGAAACACCACTTAAACTTCGGGGGAACAACAGCTACAAGACACCTCCAGGCATCTGCAACCCTCCCTGCTGCGTGTTGCAATACGTGGCTGCAGCCAGAGCAAGGGCACCCATTTCCAGCAGCTCATCAGCCTGTAAAACACATGAACCTCCCAGTATGATGCAACACATGCAGCACAAACTCGGCAATACCCCGTATTCAATGGGGACCGTCATTCGCGCCGCTGACCGTGTGTCACTCAAGGAAGAGCCACGAGTGACTTCCCCAGGCTGCCACGTACGTAGGAGAACCCTGTGAGCCCACGCTGGCCAAAAGACTCGTCTCTCCCAGATAACAAGCATTTAGAGACTGAGTAATACCACAAACAAACCAAAATAAGGCACAGCAAAAGTAAATACATGATAACAGCCTAGCTCGTTGTGCGGGGGGCAAAGGGAGGGGGGGGTTTAATGCATTCTCCAAGACTTACTGAGCACACCGGATCACCAAGGTCCTCGCAGGGCAGCAAAGCCAGGCTCCGGCGGGTCAGCCTGCTGCATGGCTGTTCCTCACCTCAGCCACAGCCGCTTTGGCTTTGTGGAGACGTTTCCACAACCACCGCAGCTATGTGGTCTCACCTAGCATGCCAGGACCCAGCTGCCCACAGTTGCAAGCCAGAGGTTTTTAAGCATTTATCTTGAGGCGCACATCGGGACGTGGACTGGAGGGGGAATGATGGTCCTCTGTAAAGGTTTTGCAAAGCAGCGCTCGCTAGGAGAGCGGCACTGGTCTGTCTGCTCCAAACACTGACGAGCCGAGCACCAGCGCTCCGGTGCTGCTGTCCCCCAGGCACCAGGGGGAAGAAGCTGGTGTTTATGCACTCCTACCGGCTGCAGGAGGACAGCTGCAGTCCTGCATCGTGAGCTGCTGTTAAATTTAACAGCCCAGGTTAAGGTTTATTTCCCTCTTTGCCATAATAGCAAGGAGGACACGGAAAGGCCAGCGCCACTGCATTGCTAAAAAGCAGTCATTTCCTACCAGCAAGTGTCATTTTCTGAAGCTGCAATGAAAAGCAGTTACTGTGCCTCTGTAAAGTCAGATGGGAGGCTGGGGTGCTGGAAGAGATCCCCAAGGGTGCACGCTATCATAAGCTTCCAAACTATTTTAGAAAATAAATGCCTCCTCCAAGCAGTTCTGCAGCCATTGCCTCAGGTTTCAGCCAAAGCTCACTTTGATGGGATCAGTATTCCTCACACAAACACGTAGTTTTAACGCCTTCAGCAGGAAACGCTCCCTCAGTCAAGCCACCGGTAGAGTTTCATTCAAACCCTGCTGCCCACACCTTAGGTTCCACTTCGCTTTGTGCCCTTATCTCACAGCTAACCTGCCACTGCCCTCACACCACTGAAAATGGCAGGGCATTATCCTGTTTATCATGCATGACTTTATAACTGATATCTGCGGAAAAAGAAGATCAAGCTATTGTAAAGGAGGTCTTCATGAACAATCAGAAACAAAGCAAGGGACAGACTGCCTCAACTGCACATGAATGGAACAGCAGTGCATTACCTCTCTGCCGTCCCTCCTCCATTTATTTTATATGATGAACAAAGCTTAGTTTTGCTGCCCCAAGAGCTCAGTCTCACTCAGAGGAGAATTTCACTGCCTTGGAACACGGCACACAGGAGAGAGGCACGGGGCAAGCAAAGCGACAAGTCCTCTTCGGGAAATAAGAGGATCTTTTTGGGCAGAGGGTTATGACTTTAATTACTTTCGCAATCCAAGTAAGTGTGCGAGAAGAGCCACAGCGGAAAATTATTTACATCTCCTTGGAACCAGCCCGCTCGCACAAAGATCCAGGACGTTGACTCGTCAGTTAAAACACGCAGCTGAACTTTAAGCGTGAACTCAGGGCTGAGGGTACAGAGCAAATGCCTCAACTTCCACCAGCCCCGCTCCAAAGTTCAAGGCAATTTTTATCCCTGACAGGGATAAAAACCTCATAAATACCCACACTGCAGAACACAAAACTAACAAATACCCTTTCGCTTGATACTTGAGAACTGAAAGCACCCACTCAGCCTTTACAAGCTTTTTTCCTTCCTACTATGACAGGCAGCATTTGTCGACATAAGTTACAGCAAAGCACACATGAAGTGAAACTCACAGATTCTCTCCCCTTAACAAAGCAGGTCAGCACGAGCTAGCCCACAGCTCACAACCCGGGACGCTCCTTGCCAGCCGCGCACACCGGGGGCTGTGAGGTTACGCACAGACGCAGCGCAATTTTGAGCGGAGCTGCTCATGCTAAAAATACCACCTGACAGCAGCAGCGTCTCTCAGGATAACAGCAGAGTACCTCAGGGCCGTATACTTTTCAAAAAATGCTCTCAGTGTCATCAAATTCTGGGAGATGTTTTAAGAACGGTGTTGATGTCGTTGGGAACGCTTCTGCTCAGACAGGCTTGCTCAATCATCCCTGTCCTCAAGAGACAGAGGAGAGTCTCCAGCTTTCTTGTTTCGAATAAAGGGAGAGATCCTATAGAGGAATGGCCCCAGCAGACTCAGAAAGGGAGAGACCCAAAGGGGGAGTGCCCCCAGTAGACTTTCTCTTTGTTGGGAAAAAGAAAGCTGGAGACTCTTCGCTGCCTTTTGGGGATAAAGCTAATTGAGATCTGGGCAGAAATTTCCCCGACCATCTTTACGTGTGTTGGAATAATACTGCTTCCTGCAAGACGGGTACCTCCAGCAGGAGGCCGAGATAAGCCAGCCCCCCTAAAAAGATGGGTTCACAGCCCATTTCTGTCCCACAATCACAGTGAGAAGGAGTCATCTCAGCGCCGTCAGGGCGCGATCCCCACCCCGTGCGCTGCGTCCTGCCTGGGTGCGAATTCCCTGCGCTCACACAGCACAACACTGCCCGGTGCTGCACATCCGCTGCGAGAGGGGCAGCGATTCCCCGTAGCCTGCCAAGCTCTCGGCTTCCTCCGAGTTCCCTTAGCAGAAGACCTACGGATGCCCACCACAGACAGCGCGACATCCCATAGGCCCGCGTGGGTTTGCGCCGACAAACCCTGGAGGCACGGAACGCGGCAAAGCACGCGCGCCCCGTTAGGAACACGGGGAAGGAGGAGGGGAGGGCAAGCCTTCAAAGCGCCAGCGCGGTTCTTCTTCCTGGAACGACCGCCGCTTCGCAACACGGGAAGCCGAAACGCCGGCCACATCCGCGGCGCAGAGCCGGGGCAGCGCGGCGGGACGGGACGGGGCGGGCCGGGGCCCCGCTTACCTTTGGCGAAGGACGACATTTTCGCTCGGGGGCGAGCACCGCGCGGCCGAAAGACGCGCCCGGCCTGCTGCCAAGGGCAAGGCACCGGCCCCTCCGGGAGCAGCCTCCCGTCCCCGCGCAGCCCGCCGCGAGCCGGCAGCCCCGAGCAATTTAAATTTCATCCAGGGCAGAGGCGGGCCCGCGGCGCGCCGGCTTTCGCCACCCCTTCCCCTAACCCTCCCCCGGGCCGGGCCTCCCGCCTCCAGTTAGATGTGTCAAGCAACGTTTGCCTAAGTGTAGACAACTGCATCTCAGTTTAGTTACTCTAGG
>JANHGO010004471.1:0-24917 GCA_024606505.1 Aquila spilogaster | reverse complement strand
AAGAGCAGTATTCACACAGGACTGGAGATCAGGGTCTCTGATAAACATAGTGCTAAGATTAAAAAGTATTCCAGATGGCTGCTTCCCGGCCGACCTCGGCTGCTGCGCGCCGGCCCGGAAGCGGAACCGCTCCGTCTCCTAGCAGCGGCGGGAGCGCGGAGGGAGCCGCCCGCGGGGTTCGTGGCTGCTGCTACAGGTAACCGAGGGCGGCACCCGCAGCACCGCTGCGCAGTGGGGCGCGGCTCTTATGCGGGGCCTTGGGTGGGCGCTGAAGAGCGCGGGAGCCGGGTGCCACCCGCCCGGGGCCGGAGGAGCGCCGCACGGCTCGGCGCCCCCGCCCGGAGCTCCCGGACTGCCTCCCCGGGCAGAGCGCTGCGCTGAGCGGACGCCTCGGGCGCGGGCACAGCTCCCGCTTCTGCGCGCGTGGCTTGGCCCTGGCGGTCACACTGCGCTGAGGCTGCGGTTGGGGGTTTGCGTTGTGTTTAGGATCGGGGGAGGGTGGTGTTCCTCTTACAGAGTGAGGTTACGTCAGCTGGTGTATATATTCCTTATCGCGTGGATCTCTCAATGAGGACCTTCTTGTCTGCCCCTGAACTCTCTGAGCTGGTGGGTATGGTCCGCTGACAATAGCGATCGCAGGGCTGTCTTGTGTATAATTTGGAGGGAATGAGCAGTGAGCTTTCAGGTAATAAAGCAGACGGCCAACTGAAGGTCCCTCCTTAGATGTGGCCCTTTGCACAGAGCAGTTACAGCGGCTGGAGCTGAGCCAGCAATGCACTGTCTTCTCATTAAGCGCAAATCTCTGTGCACGAGCATCACTCAGACAAGTCAGGTACCTGTTATCTGAGGGCCGCAGGCCTGTAGAAGAAAGCTGCCCTGGGCTTGCATTGCATAATTCTTCATCCTTCGTTTGACAGTATTCAGAGGACATCTGTGACTGATGTTTTCGAGGTAATTCCACTTAATGAGGTTATGGGAGAGGAGGAGCCATGTCAGAGGAGGCTGTTACTGAGGCACGCTTTTCTCTGAAGACAGTGGCTCTACGGGCATTTCACCTTCCTGTGTCCTGGTATCACTCTCTCGCACAGGTAATGTGCACGTTACCTCAGTACTGTAACTTGTGATACATATTTGAAGTTTAATTGTAATATTGTACTCGCTCTTCTGATCTTAATATAAGCTAAATTTGTGAGGAATGTCTTGGCCTTAGTAACTAGAATAATTGTTTCTTTTATCTTTTCCTGGTGATGGTGTATCATCATATATCAGACTAAACAGATGGCTTTTTCTGCAGTGTTTATGTGTCTTCATTTTGCACAATTGAAATACCTGAATTGTCCTTCCTATAGAATTTTTAGGTGGTTAAAAACTAAACATAATATAGCAATTGGTTAAATTTTGGGTAACAGTATTGAGTGCAGTCTCAAAGATTGCCAGTACCACTCTCCAAATTAATCTAAATGACGATTCTTTAACAGAAGTCAAAAAGTGTGCTTCTTGCTACTGAGTCACTTCTGCTTGATAAAATAAGTGGCAAATGACTAAAACAAGGCAGTGATTTGTATAAAAAATAACAAAAAAATCTGGTTCTTTTTGCAATTTGTTTTATGCATGGTAGGACTGTCAAATAAAATATTAAGACTATTAATTACTATTAGTTATGTGCTTTCATAAGTGGACCTTGCGTGATTTGATTTATTTCATTGATATTGTGCTGTATAAATAGCAACTTGGATAGCAGTCTCTCGCATTTGGGTAAAGAGTACGTTCATTCTGATCTTTGTTTTCAGGTTGGAAGGCTGTGAGTGTTGTGAAGCTGACACTCCTTGGCTGCAGGGAATAGTAAGATATGTCCCTGGAGCACACTCATGACATAGGCAGGGAGAAGTTGCTGTCGCTATATTATAGAGATCCAGAGAAAAAGAAGTTGTCTGTAACTGCAAGTTTGATTAGTGATAGAGTGAAAAACATCAGAATTACTTGAAAATACAAACACTGCAGTTATATCCCTCAGAGAATAAGTATATTGAAGAGCTAGCGATGTTCTCTTGCCATAATACGCAGAAAGGAATAAAAAAGGCTTCTGTTTGGCTTTGCAAGATATGGCTCAAAAACATTTCTTTTTTTTCTGTTATGCATGTGGCAATGAAAATGATTTGCAATATATCTTGCAGTTTGGCTCTCAGTGCAGCCATGGATGTCCCACCAACCCCTTTGGCTCTCACCTGGCCATCACAAAATTTGAGAAGTAATTTGTCTTTAATAATAATTAATTGTAATTCAGGGTATGCGAGAACAGAATCTCTTAGTTTCTTAGTCGCCCAGGTTGAGCACACCGAAAGGAGTCCAAGGGGAAAGGTGAAAGTTAAGGAGCATGGATTTCCAATGAAGTCACATTCTTTAATTTTCAGATAAAGCTTTCCCCTGGGTTAAAGAAGCTATTCACAGTCACAGCAGTGAGTGCAATATCTGTCATTTTTCTGGCTCATCATTTCAAAAGAAAACGTGGAAGGAAAAATAAGCAAGTGTCACAATGGGAGCCAGGTCATCTACTATTAGAATGTACCAAAGCAGCTGCATCAGAAAAAGGTACATGAAGGAACCCCAAAGTCTTTTTGTTTGTCTTGGGAGGAAGAAAGGGATGAGAAGGCGTGGGTGTATGTAACGGTATATGGTGGTAAAATGAGCCATTTTCCTTTAGTGTTTAGGAGGTTTGAATTGTTAGAGTAGAAATTGTTAAAAACAGAGCTATTGTTTTATAAGTTAGCTAGTCTTCTTCTCAGTGTTAACTTTTAACTGTTTTAACTGTAAATTCAAAGCAAAATATATATTTCTTCAATAGTATACTAACAATTGGATTTGCATTTCTTGTGGATGTACCTCAAAAGTGAGAAAAGCAGATTTAAACTTCATGGAATGGAAAAATAACTGTGCATGCTTATTGTTATAGATATGAAGTGTTCTAATTTGTAATTTCTAATATAGAAGTGTAAATGACAGAATAATTGTTGTTTGCTTCTGAACTGGATTTTATTGAAAAGATTGGAAACAGTTCTTGCTAGTTCTTGCTAACATAAGATCTGCTAGTTTTAAAGCTTCTACTAACTGAAAATGTTGTATCTAATAGGTTCAAGTTGTTCCAGTAGCCGACAAAACTTGACTCTTTCTCTGAGCTCTGCCAAGGAAAAAGGATCACAGTCGTGTATCTATGCAAATGGAGGGCTTTTCAGTAAATACTCTGGTTCAGTTCAGAGTCTGGTCTCAGTAAGTAAAAGTGTTTTAAGGCATTTCAGTGTCTGTTAACCTACATTGGGTGTGCACCTAATGGTTTCACTGAGCTGAAACAACTTTTCTGAATAAGCCGTGTACATCACCTCTGAAGGCTAGAGAGGCTGACTGTGCAGAAGATAACCTCTTTGTGGAAAAAGCTACTGTACTTTCTACATAGTAAAAATAGTTTTTGTCAGTTTTTGTCATTTACTTTACTGTAAAGTAAATGGGACAGACCACTGATTCTGTCCCTCTGATCTTTTCAATCTTGTGTCTAAAAAGTTCATGAGGATCCAGTTCCATGAGATGAAATGAGCCAAACCTATGCTACTCAGTGCAGCTGAAAGCAGGATTCCCCTTGTATATAGCACACACATATACATAGGAGTGTATAACTGAGTGCAAGATACATGTGTGTGAGTGTATAAATATAATATAAATACACGTATACGCACATATGCTTTGATGCATTGTAGACCTTTTAGTGAGTCAAGTGAGTTTACTGACTTGGCAGTAAAATCACTTGTGATAAATCAAGATTGAAGTCTTTTTTGTTAGGTTAGTGAGTTGGATTGAATCTCCAAACATTAGAATTGACATGAGAGTAGCAGAAAAATCTGAATGTAGGGAATGTGAGACCTTCTCAGTCACATCAGCTCCTCCTAGACTTGCAGTCTGGAACAACAGGTCTTGAAGATGCTCAAAAAACTTTTGGAGTTGTTTAACTTACTGGCACAAATGCCATGTGAAGGATAGCTTAGTATAGTTCAATGATAGAAGAAAAGAGGTAAGGACCACTGAACCCCCAGTCAGAATGATAAAATAAATGAAGGTTCCTTGTGCTCCTCTGCTGCATTGTAGATGCTATGGTGTGGGTTCTTCAGGCTGCAGATGATCTTTGTTTCAGTGATCAGCAGCTCTAATTAGAAACTGTTTACAGGACAAGAAGTTTAATACAGCATAATTTCTTTAACATTGTGCCTAGAAAGTGGGTTTACATCAGCATGTTTTATTTTTGATACTTTTTTCCTATTTCTTTTTTAATAATCTACAGACAAATTTAACTTGGAGAGCAATATTGTAAACCAACAAGTACTTTCGTATTTTAGAAAAGGAGCTATACAAACTTCCGCAGCACTGCTGTTAATACTAGGGTGTGATTCACCAAAGAAACAATTATACTTGGCCTGATAATAGCTATGCTTTTCTAAAATCTTTTAAGAGGTAATTTGTAGATAAGACTTGGGCCATAATGTACTCTAGCAGGAATGCAGTCTTAAGGATACTCTGTATAACAACACTTCTAAATGTTGTTTTAAATTTGTATTTATTTATTTATTTTTAGGTTCAGAGTGCCACCTCTTGTCACAGTTGTGCTTGTGCCAATTCTAATTCCTGGGATAAAGCAGATGAAGAGGATATTAAGCTTGTTAATATTCCAGTGACTACACCTGAAAATTTATATTTGATGGGTAGGTAATTGTAAGAATATTCAGCATCTACAAGCAATTAAAGTAAGTATTTATTTTTATGACAAAGAGGCACCTGCACAATATTACTGTAGTATTTTTTTTCAGTGTCCTGTGGGCACCTATCTAAGAATATTTCCATAAAATAATGAAAACCTACTTAATCTAGTGTTAGGTTTTGAAAATACAGAATTTTGATTCCTATATTTGTAGTAGTAAGCTATAGGTTTGTTTTTAAAAGTAAATAGGAAAAAATACTACTGTCCTTGTTACTTAAACCATATTGTGAATTTCTTCATCTTAAAAAGGCAGACAGCTGTTTTAAAAGCTTGCATTTCTGCTGTAATCATGCATGTTATATACATAGTTTCCTGTGACTATAAAATATGAATACATAAGGAAGCTGTGTGTCTCATGGAATGGAGGTATTCCTGATCTTACCCTAGGTATGGAGCTCTTTGAAGAAGCGCTGCGTCGATGGGAGCAGGCATTAACTTTCCGTAACAGGCAAGTGGAAGACGAAGCAAGCTGTAGTTCCATCAAGCTGGGAGCAGGAGATGCAATTGCAGAAGAAAGTGTAGAAGTGAGTATATTTAACCTGCTGTTGCTGTCCTGACAATTCATTGCCTATTGCTACCTGAATATTTTTAAACTTCTAATATAGTTACCAAAACTGAGAGTGATTTCAAGGAACATGCATTTGAAGGATATCTAACTTTTTTTTTTCCTTTCTTTTAATTTGTTAGGTCAGGGGGGAAAGTAGCTTTATTTATTTCTTGTCAGTTGCTGCTGCATCAGTGTTTACTTCTGGATGGTATTACTATTATGAAGTTACCAAGCATTTCTTTAACCAATTATCTCTCTTGGATCATCTCTTTCTTGTACAGCTGTGAGAGGATATCTGCTTAGCAAAGATACAAGTCTTGGGAAAGATGATTATTTGTGAATATGATATGATATGGTACTTGTGAATATTCACAAATAATATATTTGAACTTTATCTGTATCCCTTTGTTCTCATGAGCTAAATGATGAAATATTTTGAAATAAACATACACCTGTACAGCTTTCACTCTGGTGCAGTAAGCATCACAGAAAATTTTAAAGATTTAGATTTTACTTTTATTATACTAAATAAAATAAACGTATCTTTAGAAATGCATTTGTATTTTGGGTGTTGAAGTGTTTGTCTGACAGAGTCCTTGTGCTGCTTGTAGGAAACTAGTGTGGCACATTGGGCTCTTTAAAGATTAAATAAGATTTCTTTGTAAAATCGAAGAATGTAGACTGTAAATAAATGAAAAATCTAATGTCTTTCTTCTTGCAGGATATCATTAGTGCTGAATTCATCCATAAGCTTGAATCCCTGCTTCAAAGAGCTTATCGTCTTCAGGAGGAGTTTGAGGCCACCCTTGGGACCTCTGATCCTGCTTCTCTGGCTAATGATATTGGTGAGTACTACTGCTTTGTTTTTATTGCTTGTATTAATGCCTCTTGTGGAGGGAACTCATGAAAATATCCACTGAGCAGAGCTATATTTATCAGTAAATAAATAGGGTAAATTCCAGGTCTTCTACATTATTATTTAAAGCTTGATGTAGTATTTGTATTTTAAATAAGAACGAACTGTTGAGAGAATTTTTTTTTCCCCCTCATGGATTGTCAGTATATATCAGTATTTTCAGAATTCTACTCAGCTTTGTAAAGTTTATCTTGACTCAGGTATTTAAATACTTATGCAATAAAAATATACGTCCCTCTTCTTACAGCATTTCAAAAGAAAGCTTCCGTATGTCTTCTGAATATTTTAATTGTGCATGGCCTGGTGTAACTTAAATAAAAATAAAAAATAATAAAAAAAGCCCAGCCCAAAACAAAATGAAACCAGCAGGACAGAAAAAGATATCCATTTTCAAAGCTCTCATCCTCAGAGATTGAAATTTATCATTGATATGAGTGACTAAACTTGGGATGTTGTAATGGCAAGTCTAATAAGAGTAATTGCTGCCAGACATGTTGATTTGATTTAAAGAATTGGTTTAAGATGTTCCTAAAGTCTGATATCACTGCTCCCTTTCATAATTCAGTATCAAGCGTCTGATCTCAAATAACTGTCAGACTTCAAAGGCAGAAAATATTCTGGGATTAGTTTTAGTTTGTACTCTTGTTTGTTAGGCTTCAGCTTTGGTTTGGCTGGCACAAGGTGGCAGTGCTCTCATCTGTTAGCCTTCACATCATTCTGCAACTTAATACAGATCTGAGTAAGGTGGGAATTAGGTCAAAGCTGGCTTTTTGACATGACTGTGTACACTTGCAAACATAACGTAAGCAGGAAAGTGTTTGGATGTTTTATTTTGATGTCTGAAACCATAAGCCATAAATAAAGTTGCAGCATGTATCCTTCTTTAAATAGAATCTTATTTGTAGCTTTTGTCCTCAGGCAAGATTAATAAAATGGAATTCAAGGGACTCAGTGTATTTAGTTATTGATTTGTTGTGTTTCCCTGGAAGTATTTTAAATTGATATTTTATTATTATTTTTTTTTTAGATATGACAATTTTATTCTTGTTTACCAAGAATACTCTGACAATTCAGTTATTTTTCAGATGTTCTTAGTAGAAATCATTTGTGATCTCCTCAGTAGATGTTGTCAGTTACTTTGTTATGAATTGTATTTGTGCTGGACTGGATGTGTGAGGGCAAAAAAGTAAAGAATTAGTTTAGTGAGTAGTGCTTCACTGTTCCGGATTTGGGTTTTTCGTCATTACCTTAAATTCACAGCTTGAACAGCTGCATCACTTTTGCAAAAAGTTATTTTAGAACATGAACAGAAGAACATAAACTCATCAAATATTGTGGCACTTAAAAGATTCAATACAGAGGATGGTTTTGTCCCATATTTGTTAGATATAGAAACATTTATTCACTCACAGTTTCATAGATAATTTACCTTCCTGTAGGATATGACTACTAGATATAATGTGTGAATGTTTAAAGAAGGATATTTCTGAGATCAGTGGTTTTGGTAAGTTTTCTGGGAAGAGACAGAAAAATGTATTTGGGAGAATTCTCGAGGCTTTTTTATGTTTTTGTTTTTCCTTTAATTTTTACTTGGTAACCCAGTGAAAGAAAATGAAAAGAGCTCTCAAGAGACTTCCCCTTTCTATCCCTAAAATGTATATGTTAACATATAATACTCATTTTATTTTGCTTCTCTTCAAAGCTTTGTGTAGTTCTTTTACAAAATGATAATCCTGGATGATTCACATCTAAAACTTGTGAAAGAAGCTGGATAAAGAAAACACCCTAATCCATCTCTTACTAATCGCCAGTCTTGGAAAGAGGAAAATGTTCCAAATGATTGGGAAATTGCCAATAGAGTTAGAAATGAGGAGGGAAAAAAAAGGGGGGAGGGTGTTGGTGAAAGAAAAAGCACAAACCAGAATGTCATGCCAATGAAATAATGGAGTTAATAATTCACTGTTCTGTTACCTCAGATGATAAAAGCAGTAATTAGTGCCAGTTGATATGATTTCTTGGGAACTAGCTTTTCTTGAACTGTAGGTTTTACTGAGAGATGTGCAATTTTGAGAGTTGATATAGTGTACATTAGATGATAAGAATTAGCTGGCTGATTTGAATGTTTGCTGATGGTCTGCCCCCTATTAAGGGGAAGATTTGCAGAGAAGTATTTTAGGACAATTTGTGGTCAAACACTGTAATTTTATCAACTATGTAGTTGATGATAAAATTGTTCATATGGCTTGAAACTGATGAAACATAATCATTTAGGGCATTAAAAGCATTGAGTAATGAAAAGGAAGGATTAGTAATATTGATATGAATTATCTTTTTGATTGTGTTTGAATACAGGCAAGTATGAAATGTACATAGACATGGGAGATTTTTAAAAAATGAATAGGAAAAATATGCTTCACAATCAGTGTTAACTTATCAGTACAGTGCTGTAGGGGGGAAAAAAAAAAACACAAACACTGCTGATCTTTGACTATGTGACAAGGACAGTATTAGCATATTTGCAGAGATACAGTCTTGTTTCTGTATGGTTTTAGGATACTGTGTACCGGTTCTGTTCTTCATACTTCAGAAGATATGGGAATACTAGACAGCTCAAAACAGGCCATAAAAATGATGCATGTTTGGAAGAGACAAGCTCGTATGTGGTTTAAGTTGTGTATGTTTAGCTTTTTATTGAAAAATATACTGAGAGGAGACTTGTTTCTTGTGAATAGCTACTTACACATGGACAAGTTATGTGATGCTGGGGAATATTTAGACCTGGTTGTCAAAGTCATAACTATATCCTGTTTTTGCTTGTTCAAGTGAAACAAATTAAGTTCTGAAGTAAGCTTGCCTTGAAACGTGTTGAGAGTATTCCAGAATTTTAGATAAAGTTGTTTTGTTGTTGTTGTTTTTTTATTATTATTAAATAGTGTTTTGAAGGAAGATTTATTTCCTTTTGGGAGAAAGGGATGGGTGTGGGGCTTACATGGTCACTGTAGTCTTTCTGGCATTTAAGTGTCCAGCATTGTGACTGCTACTTTTAATTCTTTCACAGACCTTTGAGAAAAAAGCCTTTGTTCTCCTTAATAGGTAACCAGAAAATGCTTTGCCTTATTGGTATGCTTGGTTGTATTTTCCCCCCCTCTGGTTAGATATATTTCGTGATTTTTTTCTTCAGTTTTCTCCATCTTTAGCACTGGTGATTAACCACAGCTGGAGACAGGGCTCTGGCAATGGGGCAGATGCTATCAAGTATTATCAGAAGACTTGCTACGGAACATCTGACTAACATTCCTTATTACAAAACCCTCAGTTATAGTGAGATCCAAATCTGGTCAGGAGGGAAATTTTCAAAGTTAAAATTGCCCACTGATTTCTAATTTTTCAATTTTCTTTGCAAAATATTCAGCCAAACGTCTGAGTCTCCTGAAACCACTCTCCACTCTACTTGTTTACTCATGAGAGATGTTGCTCCTTCCCAACATCCTTAAATGTTGTTCTTCCCAGGGCCTAATTTTCTTTAAGTAAGAAGTTAGTGCTGCTGTTGACTGATGTTCTTCTAAATTTTGTGCTCCTTACTTTCCAAATCTGGTAGTTTGACAGTTATGTGAGCTGCACCAATCTCCCAAGGTCCCCATTGCGGTGTAGCTCTGCATACCATCAACGCATTTCACTGCGAAAGACTGAGGAATAGGTGCTGCAGGCAGGGACACACTGCTGAAATCTGTCTCATACCGCAAGCTTGCTTTTCATTTCATGATCTCATTTACTAGTTGAAGTTGTTTGACATGATAAACAATTCGCCAACGTGCTTTGAGAGAGAGACTTCTGGAGGAAGCTATTGGTAATGTGCTATGTGGGGTAGTCAGGAGCAAGTTACCTGGGATACTGTTAGAATACAATTGCTTGTCACTGCGACTAGTCTCTTCCATGATGTGGCTGAAGTGCTTCTTTGCTGCTTGCTGTGACAGGTAAAAGATGGCTTGTCAGAGCAAGCAATCATCACTTGAAATGGTTGCATGCTTGAGTCTAACATTCAACTTTACACCTGCTAAATAGATACCTCTTGTGAGTAGAATTCTGCCAGGTTGTTCTTGCTGTTGTTATTAATTGCGAATCATCTCTTTCAACTCAGTAACCTATTGTTGAGTTAGAAATGAATACAGCCCTGGAAAAGATTTACATTTTAAAAAGATAAACTAACGGAACGTAATTGTGTTCACTGTGATTGCACTCCCTACTGGACTTTTAGAATTATCACAGAAGCCAGCAAGCTAAAAATGATTTCTAAAGCAGAAGAATTTCTGGATGTGAAATTAAAAGAAATACGTAGGGCTAAGCTGCAGTTGGTTTTGTGCTGATTGATTCTCTTAAGAGTGAAACCTAGGACTGGAAAGCCTAGAAACAGGCATTCCTGGGACAGGCATAAGCTACTCTGAATCAGGAAGAAGGCAATTGGCAGAAAACTCACATTATAGTGCTCCTTGTCAGTACTTAATTCCTAATTCTTACAATTATTATTTTGATTTCAACTGTGAAAAGGAATGCTGATGCTCAAGCTAATGGTGACTTGTATATATAATGTCCCCTAAACTTTTTGATAATATATATATTTATTAATAATTATATTTTTAAGTTAAAAATATTTGCTTAATTTTTTGTTTATACCATTTACAACAAATGAAAGATCTGTCATGAAGGTCTGTGTTGTTGGATGACAGGTATGTCTGCTGCTGCTTTTTTTAATTTTCTCCTCACACTCCAAGATATGCCTGGCATTTGGGAGAGAATGAGCACAGCCTTTAACCTAGTGACAAAAACTCTCGGCAGAACTTGCGTATTAGAACCCTTTTCTCTAGCTGCTCTTACACAGGGAAGCCTTTGCATAATCAGCAAAGCTATTGAAGGATCGTTTTTGTATATTTAATCAGCACAGACTTCTATAATGTTTTGCTGTCTGTTAGTGATTGTATGAGGTCTGTTTCTTCCTCTGTGCTTATTAATTATTAATGGAAAATATTTAGTTTGAGAGTACCACACTTTATTTGGTTGCACACAAGAAATATTTCTGTTTCTAATTCTCAGATAGGCACCAATTAGGAGTTCGGCAGTTTTTAACAATTCCCTTAGTTGTGCTGCCGAGTAGTACATACCATACAATAATTTCCAAGTGGTTTAACTTTTTAGTACCGGTTGAACATTTTGTTTGCTTCGTATTCCCTGAAGATAAATTTGCATTAAATGATTTCTTCATTTCTTGGAGAAATGCAAATATTTTTTCTAGTGCTTGAAGCAGAATTGGGATGTGGGTATTTGAAACTGAAACAAAAGAAAACAGATTTTTCTTTAAGTATGGAGAAACGTTCATCCCAAGAAATCTTTTATAAATGAAAGTAATATTACTAAGTTAGAGCAAGAGCCCAGAAAAGTTATTTCAATCCTATTTTTTGTTTTAAATGCAGATTTTGAATTTAATTTAGCACTCATTGTGGAAGTTCAATAACTGCTGAAGCTTGCTGCATTTTGCTGTGACATCTCCTGTACTGCAATTCAGTGCTGCAGCTAACTCGTCATTTTGGATGCATGAAATGACATATATTTGAATTGTGGAGGTTGTTCTTCAACTATTGGTAATATTTCAGACTTTGCTCTAAAGGCGTAGTTGGCCAGTATTAGTTATACTTCCTCTCCAAATTGCATTCAGCAAAATTCTTTGCCCAAAAGTCCCTAAAGGTAGAACGCTGGGATTGTGAGATTGGTAGTTAATGGTTCAATTTAAAACTGTTAACAAAAATATTTCTGCAAGCTTTACGTGTATCAAAGGATTGTAATGCTTGGTTTTCTCAGCCAAAATTCTGTCAATTTAAAATTCTGACAATTTTAGCAGTATCGTGCTTAAAAGTCAGAGCAGTTTTGCAGGGACCTGCACAGAAGTTATCAGTACTGAAAAGATTAGTGTTTGATAATCTGTATCTTTGTGTTGATATTTGATAACCTGGAGCATATGCTTGTGTTTCTTTTACAAGTGGAAGCTCAGATGTCTTTTCATTGCATAGTAAATAGATTAGTTGCAATCTTCTCAGCAGTGACTCAGGATAATCTTTTTGACTGTACCAGAGCCAGCATTGGAGATCACATATTGTATGTTAGCTTGGGGTGATGTGGCTAGAAACTTCTGAAAACACTTCAAATGGGATCAGAAAGTATCTGTTAGTACATGCCCACCAGCAGTGCTCTCTAGATCAGACCATGCAGGTGTTTGTATGCCTTGTTGCTTTTCTGCAAGTGGCATCTCTGGAACCTGTCTTCTTTCTGTCCACACCAAAACTCCTGTTTAAATCCTCATCACTCTCAGTTCATGAGTCTTACTGTGTTCTCATGTCACACACTTGTCCTTTTCAAATTTGCTTCTCTCAAACTGACTTAACCATTGTTTGTAAAAATTATCTTTGTTCTTTTTTTTTGTGACTATTTCTGCCATTAAGTGAAATGCAAATTTCTTCCTCCTTCTATCTCTAAAAGCTATCGGTAACTGCGCCATGATCCCGCTACCTGACTTAAATTCCTGAACTTTGTTGTGCTGGCTGATCCCATGTTCCTCTTCACAGTCCTTCAAATACAAAGCCTGTCTACAACTTCTCTATTGTTTCTACTTGTTCCTGACAATGTGAGAGCAGCTGCCATTATTTCTTTCCCAGTGTCTCCTCTTAACATGAGCTTCCTGCCTCCTTCTTGTTATCCAGGCAGTGCTTCATCACTCATAATCTTTCATCTTCATTCAGAACTTATTCATGAAATTACAAATCAGCTTGTAATTAATGAAGAGCATAATGTAATTAAAGTAATTCTCAGAACAAAGATCAGATTGGCTGTCTAAAATACTTCTACAGATATTGAAACAAAATATTTCTTAATATTTAGTTAGGTGTTATTTGGTGTTTCCTTTCATTTTGCAAGAAGAGCAAACCATGAAAGTCAGTGATGGCTGTCTGACCATTATTTATATTGTCAAGGATTAGACTAGATATCATCTCATTTCTGTCTACAGAGCAATGATATAAACAGAAAGGTACTGGAAATTAAAAGCTGGTTTGTGGCAGGGCAAAGTTCTTCATCCACCCAGCACTGAAGTTTGAATTAAAACCCAGAACCTGCTGAAATGATTAAACAAGTGTATAAATATTCCTTGATGGGAACACATGGCATGGAACATCGTGGCATTGCTTTTAAGGTAAGCACTTACTGCTGAACAGTAAGGAGAATGTTAGAATTCAAAGGAGAGCATCAAAACAGCTGAACAGGTCAGTTTATAGGTACGTGTAGTCTAATATTTAGTTTTCAATAGTGGTTGGCAGTAGATTTGAAAGGAGTTTAAGAATAGACTGTATAAAAGAGCCTTCCTTTAGCAGAATGCTTGGCTTTCAGACTATAGCTAGAGGCTGCTGTAGCCAAGTTTACCTCTGACCATCTGTTTTCATATCAGACCTCTGAACATCCCTTTGAATCATTTTATGCTTTCAGCTTTCACAATGTCTTATAGCTATGACTTACCACATCTTTATCATTTTAAAATAAGGAGAGGAAAAAAAAATCCACCTAGTAAGAATGGGGCAGTTGCTATGAAATGTAATAAATCTTTCTCCCTGCTATTTATAATTAAATCTCTTGATATACTCCTTTCCCTCTTCTCTTTTCAACTTTCTTGTGCATACACAAAATCTTCCTGACTGTTATTTATGGCTTCTCATTTCAGCTGAACTCTAGTCCCTCACATCTTTCCTTGTGTGAAAGCCGTTGCGTACTTGTGTTTATACTGGGTAGCTTTCTGTGTAGCTTTCCAAGGTTCAATGTATACTCTTTCTGAATATCTTGGCCAAAATTTATTATATGGAGTTCGTATGATGCAGACAGAGTAAGGGCTTATAGTGACATAATTTCTATCTCCTGATAACTTCTGGCATTCTGGTTGTGTTTTCTGCTAGATGACCTAAGAACAATCACTGCACATCTTTTTTATGAGCTGTTTCTATTATTGGGTTCCTGTAGCTCAGGTTGTTCTTGTGCATTTGTTTGCTGTTACTAAGTGGCTAATCAAGTGGTGAAACAAATAAGGCACTCTATAAGCTTCTTCTGTATCTCAGAATTCAGCTAGCTTAAATATCTTGCTTCTGTATTCAACTCTGTTCCTTTGTTATTCCTTCTCTTTTTTGATATATTTTTTTTAATCTGTGAATTTAAATGTTGCCCTGTATCTCAGCCCACATTTTTGTGGGAATCTTTCAATAACTTCTCACCTTTTCAATTTTTTTTTTTATTTTTAATTTGCTGTTGATCATTCAGAGGCTTTTCCCTCTTATAGAGCTATATTAAAGAAATTATAGAGCTATAATTTCTTTAGTGGTTTTGGTAGGTGAGTTTTTTGAAAGCTTTTCTAGGACAAAATATTAATTAAATCACTTTTCTACAGGCTAATTGATTATTTCGGGAAAACTACTCTTCCTTTTTAAAGCTGTGGAGTATGATTCTCATGTTCCCTGGACATACTGGCAATCCCCAATAGATCATAACTCTTTATTATATTCTTTATCAGTTGTTTGTTACAGGATTCATACCTGCTGTCTATAGTTAGGTAACAGTGGAGCCCTTACTAATAGTTGACATTAAGCTGCCTTTAATTTGTATCACCAGCTGTTGTGAAATGCTGTGAACAACAATCAGTAGTTCATCACTTTCATACTTAATCTTTTATGAAAACTCATTGTCTGAAATGCCCTTATTTGTTGTCTGTTCCTCTTACATTTTATTTGTTGGCCATTCTCCTGCTTAGCTCAAATCTGTAGCTTTTCTATTTTTTTTGATGTTTTTCACCCTTTCACACCTATCTACATACTCTTTGCATAAGGGAAAGTGATCATTTTCCCCACACATCAGGACTGGATTTCATAAATCTTGCCTTCAGTCTGAATACTTTTGAAGAGCGGTACATATGGAATAAGTGGAAACAGCCTTCCAAAGGGAGGAAGTCACACTGTTGGTTGTTTTTATTATTATTTTTATTCCTTTTTTTATACTACTTCTGGTATATTCTTAACAAGTTAAGAATTTACAAATTCTTTTTTTTTTTTGCTGAGGAGGATGTATATACACTTAAAGTCTGTGTGTTTATATACATTCTGAATATAAATGTTCCAGAGGCAGGAAAAATCATACCAGACAAATGGCAAGCTGTGGGGGTGGGAGAAGTGTTTATTTTTCTGGCTGGAGTATTGCAGTGTGAGGTTATATAAACTGATGATCAAGAACATGTTTTGGCCCATAGGCCTAATTCCTGCTTCAGAACTTCAACTAGAAGTAATTTATTGTTGCATTAAATTCTATTTTAAGAGAAGCTTGTCTGAAACTTTCCTGGGGAAAATGAAAGAGAGCCGGAATGGGGCAAGAGAGATACAGACAGAATGATAGTTCAGTGTTTAAGATGACTTTGAATGTGTTAGCTTGGTAGCTTAATCTTAAAAATGCATAATATCAAGATCAAATATTGATAGAATCATACAAAATCAGCAAATTTAGTTCTCAGCACTATAGTTCCTTTATCAATTCAATAGGCAATTGATGCTAAAATAAATCAACTTTTATCTGCAGTTTATGTTCAGGGGGTTGAAATGAAAACGTGTGCATACATGCAAGAGTGAACTATTTTTCTTAACCCATGTGCCTGCTGTGCTTGAGTCTCACTGCCAGTTAAGTCAGAGACCCTGACCCATGGGCCCAACATAAATGGCTGTAGTGTATCCACACAGCACGGTCTTCAACAGCTGCTGTTTACTGTGTTGGTTATTTAGCACTGTCCATACGCTGTCACTACATCAATGCACTTTTATTTACTGTTGGTATAGCTTGTCCCTTTATTTATTTATTTACTCTGTGGCTGGAAGGCGTAAGTAGCTTGTGTTAGCATTTCTTTTACTAAGGGCCTTTTTATGCCTTAGAATTTTCATACATTTTTGTCTTAACTCTCCTTCTTTTCAAAGTTGAACCTCTATGTGTGGGTATACCTATTTTTCTGGAAAGTAGTAGCAAAAGATGCTGTGAGCAACAAGGGGAGTAAAATTTGTTGGTTTTGTATCAGTTTTCTCTTATGCGTATACTTACGCACTCAGCTACAAAAACTTATAGGACTAACTGTGGTTTTGAGATTGAACTATCAAAAGGGAAATAAATCAGTCTTACTTGGTGGTATGTCTAGTCTGTACACAGTGTCCCACCTTACCTAATAATCCTGTTTGTAGCAAAGTGCTGTGGAGTATCTGATTCAAGAGTATCTGATTCAAGAGCACATGCTGATCACACGAGGCTTTGTTCTCTCTACTGCTATTTAAAGCTGTCCCTGTTCTACATGCAGAAATGCCTGCAAACGTTTAAAGGCAAACATGTAAGTATTTCCAGACTGCAAAGAACAGATGTGATTTAGGCTTTACTTTTAACTAACGTTGGATAACTAATGTATTGACAAGGTTGCAACTTGAACTACATATGCTGGAGTAGCTGCTAAGCAGTGTCAAGTGTCACAGGTCAGGGTGCACTGATAGTTAAATATAATTCAAGTATTAATGTGTTGTTACTAATGCATTTAACAATCTCAATATTATTCAGAGGAAGAACTTTTCCTACACTATTAACTTTGAAAAGGGTTCTTGTCTAATTCTTTCTTACTGTCCAGAGCAAGAGGAATGCAAACAGGTCGTAGTCCATAGGGCACTAAAGATATTATTTAAGTCTTAGTGTTTAAAGTTACGCATGTATCTTGCTAATTTAGGTTCCTAAAGTGAATGCTGTGTGAAACTGGGTTGGCAGAAGCCGGTCACGTTCCAGAATGGATTCTCTGGAGTCTGCACAATACTGTAACACTCTTCTGCCCTGAAGTAGTCTGCTTTTTGAATACAGAATCTGACTACTAGTCCAAATCAAAAAATATGTATTTACATCTTTTTATTGATGCTTACTTCACTGAGTGTCAGCAATAGTTGGTTCTGTCTTCCTAACTTAATGCCTCTTCCTGGGATAAAAACATAGCTACCTATCTTTCTTATCACTGCCTTCAGACCTGCAAGCTGGATCATGTGCGTGTTAACGTGATCATGTTTCAGGAGTAAAGTGTTCTGCACTTTTAAAATACATTTTTATTACCAACTGCTAGACAGTACACTTTTCTTTCAATGTAAGAACAAATGAATACGTGGGTTCTTTTTGTCAGTCTGTCTCTCTTACTTTGAAATGCAAATATCCCTGAAGTGTAATACTCTGGCTCAAGAAAAATCTTTCCAGCAATCCTGTGTTTAAAATGTCACTTCAAAGAGAACATGCTGGATGATCCCGTACCTTACACTCTGTCCAGCAAAATAGTCTATATGCTAGTATACAAAATGATATATATAAACTATTTAAGGAACTTCATAAAGCAGAAAGTTTCAAAGCTTCAGCCAGGAAAAGGAGCGAGAGGTATCACTAGCAATGAACTTTTGCAAATATCATACTTGTAGTGATTTTTCTTTTTAGAATTTTTTTAGATTTACCCGGGTATGTTAGGACAGAGGCCAGAGGGACAAGTTCATTTACAGTTTAGACTGCTTTCAAGTCTGGTGAGAAGACTTTTCTACCTAACCTGCTTATGGACGCCTCTGATGTAGGAAACACATTTAGAATTAGTTTCTTTAATATATAAACCTCAAAATTAACCCTGTATTTCCTTCTCCTTTAAGTATGGCACTGCATTTTGAATCTGCTCTGCATCACAGTGAGTTAATGTGCTATCACACCGTATGTGACTGAACAGACCATTCTATTGTCAGTAGAAAGTGCATGTGCAAAAATAGTGTCAGGTTGTGCTTGTTTTTAAGATGTGAAGAACTAAGAAAAGGCAGTGACGTTCAAATCTGATGACTAAGGCATCTGGCAATCTTCACAGTGCTGTGCTATAAATCCCCAGTGGACAGCCCACATTTTAAAATAAGCATCATGTGAATTCACGCTAGACTTTGCTATGGGCAGAATAGATGTTACACTTTCTGAACTACAGGAGAGCGGAGTGCTCCTATGAAGGGGATGTGGTGACAACTTTGTTTTGCGTTTTCAAAGTCTACATTTTCAAAGAAATGAAAAAAATGATTTATGGAAGGAGACTTAACAGTGAGATGTAGTTTATACAGAATATAAATCTCAAATTTGTTTCAGACTCATAGATCCACATCAGGCAGAGAATCAGAGCAGTAAACCAGTAGTAAAACATTTACTTTGTGTTTACTAAACTGGTTTCTGAGCTGTCAGCATATATGATGCATTAGTTCAGGTTATCAAGTACACATTAGATGTTGCTATATTTTCTTAAAGTTCAGATTTCAACAATTTAGTACCGTTTGTGTTTATCTTGCCTCTTTGAGACTTGGAGAGCTTCTAATGCTGAAGGCTTTCTATGTTGAGATTTTGGTTTTAAAATAAAGCATGCCACAATGGTTCAGAAAGTTTTCACAAGGTCACATTCTTTACAACAAGAAATTTGATTAATTTCTGACCTTTCAAAAAGAATAAAATAATGATCAGAAAGTGTTCCATTTCAGTTACCAAATTTATGGAAGGCTTGTTTAACAAATCTACATTTCGAAAGAATAATTTCATTTACCAGCAATTCAGAATATCAGACCCTTGTTAGTGTAGCTGTGTCTGATAGTCAGAAAATAAACCATACTAACATTCTTGTCTTAGCTATACTTGATGTTTACTTAGACTGAAATGTTTACTTACGGACAGGCATTTTGTGCTGTGTTTTTCTTTGCATTGATGATGAGATGAGAGCATTCAAGGTGCTTGCTTTTACTGTTTTAGAATGTACAAGTGGCAGCCAACTTGCTCTGTTTTACACATCAGTAAGCATGTGATGGTCAGCAGATAATAGAACTTTATGGACAAAGTCAATATCACAAAGGTCTGAAAATAACCAAATTATTTCAAACATTCTGGAAATTGCTTTTATTTCTTCCTGAAGTATGTGGAAAATCTCTTAAAGATTACAAGGTTATTTTAGGCAAGTTGCATCTTTTTCCAGACGGTTGTCTGCTTGAAAACTACTGAGGCATTTGCTAAGGGTATAATCAAAAGACTAGTTAGCTTGGCCAAAGATTCCCTTTTAAAGGCTGTGCAGATCTATGAGTACCAGGAGGAAGGTGAAATTGGGAATGCTCAGTACTCAGTGCTGTCCGATGTCCAAGTTGTTCCCTTTTGTTGAACCACTGCTCTGGTGGCTGAGCTCCTTGTCAGGCACTGGCAGGCAGAAGCTGTATGTTCACCACAGGGCCTGCTGGAGGTGGGGGCACAAACCAACAGTCAGACTGGGCAGCCATCAGCACTAGAGTCTGATATTTTTTGTTCTTTTAAATGGATCTCTGACCAGCTCTTGCTTGGCGTGCTTGGGTCTGCATCAGAGCACTCCTAATGAAAAAATGGTGAGAAATATTTTGCTGATGCATGATGGCATACTGCTAGAGTACAAGAGTTGGTTAGATATTTTCAGAAAACCCTGATCTAATATATAGAGTTATAGAATCATTAAGGTTGGAAGACACCACTAAGAACATCTAGTCCAACCATCAACCCTGCCCCACCATGCCCTCTCACTATGTCCCTCAATGCCATATCTCCACAACTCTTGAACACCTCCAGAGATGGTGACTGCACCTGGGCATATGTTTTAGGCAGTAGCAGCTTTGTTTATATACAGTAAAGTGAGGTGCCCCCAGCTATAAGCACCTTCTTGAGCCCAGATATTTGTGTTACTGGTGAATGTAAATGAGTAACCTAATGAGAGATGTTAAGTCAAGAGTGGTCTGTGGTCACCCTAGTCTGTCCTTGGCCAAACTTTAACTGCTGGTATATGACAGTTATCAGAAAGTGCCATCTGAAGGTAGAGGTTACTTCATGTCATGTTTTTAAAATGAGAATAAAAATCGCTGCTTTCTAGGTGCATCCTGGAAGACTTCATGTAATGCATTAGTAACTACTTGGTAGGGCTCATGACTTTCTAAAGAATATTCAGTCAACACTGTCAGCGTTATGACTATTTATAAATGTAAACAAAGCTGCTTCTGGATGCTTTAGCAGCGGTGCTGACAAAACACTGCTGTGTGTGACCCAGCTTGAAGACAGCAACACATTCTTTTGAAATTGAATTATGTGTAATTCATGCTGCTGTGCTCTCTCAACTTGATTATTGTAATTCCTTTGCTTAGGCATGAAGCCACGTACCCAAGGGATCTGACTAGTGCAAAATACAGTAGCTGTCTGTGGTGGCCTGGCAGAACAGGGGGAACGTGTTGCTTTTGGTGTACCCCGACTTTTCATAGGTGAATTTCAGTGCAAAGTGTTCTCCTTTCCTGAGTCTATGCTGGGTATCTGGATATCCCAGTCTATCCTGGCTGTAGTTATTTCCTAGAAGGGGTTTTCCTTCCCCATCCTGCTTTCCCACCCATCATGTTCTGCTGAAGCAAGTGGTTGGGGACAATAGGAAGCAATGGCTTTACCGGTGGCATTCAGAACTGGATTCCTTAACTCTCACTGAATTCTTTGCTAGCAGATAAGTACTTTCCTTTTTTAGCTGCTGCATGCAAGTGCAAAGCTCACTTGCAAACTCGCACCATTTTTCACTTGGGGTCATAGAGAAGATAACATATATACACTTCCAGAATTTAGAATGTTATTTGTAGGTGAATTCTTCACAAATGAATGCTGAAAAGTTGATTTCTGTGCAATTCCATCTCCATGGTCAAATGCTGTTCTGAGAGTTGAGGTGTTTAATTTTTTGGTTTGTCATCTCTTGGGAACCTATCAGAGACCAAATAAAGAAATATCCCAGAGTAGTACCCTATAGCTATGAAGTGGTTGGGTTTTTTGCGTGTGTGTTTTTTATTCTTGTTCATTTGTTTTTTGGTGGTGGCTTTTTGGTTTGAGTTTTTTATATCATTGTTTTTTTTTTACATTATTATTTATCATTATTATTATGTTTGCATAATCTTATAAAGCTGGAGTTAATTTCACAAGTTTTAGCCATACTCTGTATTCTTAGTGTTTTGAAATCCCTTTAACTTTAGAGGCAGTTAGGTATTTTAAAGCACTACAGCTTAGTGTCTTTATGGCAATTACTGTTGTCATTACCACATCTGAAATTCCACTTCATCCTCTTTACAAACATAACACTGAATAACTCCCTGGCTTCTCAAATAAGTAAAGTATATTTGAAGCTCACATAGTCGCTAGTATTCCTTTCTTTAAGATATTAGTCTACAAAAGAACTTGGGATGACTGTACCAGCAGATGCAGCCACGGGTGGGTGGGTTCCTCCTGCAGCTGTTCATTCCAGGATTCTCATTGTGCTGCTGTCTCTTTTCTCATGTTCTTGTGTCTAAGAATGTTCTCCTGGTACTTGTATGGCAACTGAGTTTTCACCCCACTGTTTTCACAGTGATGTGTTTTCTGTGCAGTGTGGGTTTCGATAGGCACCTGCAGGGCTAAGGGTATTTTAGAGTACTGGGGCTGTGGTAGCCAGCAGTAGCTGACCAGGACTGTTTGGATTTTTTTTGGCTCAGCTTGTATTTATATGGACATACCACTTGTCAAAGTATTAGTATTATTTCATTTGCAGCCTTTTAAGAATAAACATTTTGTCATAGCATGCAAATTTTCTGCCTTTTTGTAACAGGAGGGTTTTTTGTATGTGTGTGGGAGGGAAAATTATCCATATTCAGCAAACATTTGAAAAGATTTTGGCTAGGCAAAAGTTTTAGACCCCTATTAGGAAAATTGGAATTATGACTCCTTCAACAAATATAAATTATTTATATTCTGATTTTAAACAAAAAAAAAACAAACAGCCTAATGCTACCACAGTCCGCTATACAGCCTTAGTTAAAAAGTTAAATTAAAAATATTCACTAGGGTAAAAATTTTACAGTAATTCTTGTTCTTTCTTTTTACGTATCCCCTTTCCTCATTACCGCATCCTTATGGTTAGGGTAATGAATCAACATGGAGTTAGATATGTATCTGGTCATCTTCTTAGACTGACCAAAAACATCTTTGATCAGGAATCTCACTGACATAGTAGGGTATTTTCTTTCATTCTTTTAACATGACATGCATTTCATTTCTGACCACTGTGCCACGTAAAGTTGGTATGAAACTACTAATGTAACTGTAGCTGGGACTTGGGTCTTCCCTATGAGGGTGGCAGAGACTTCATGGGATTAAGACTGGGTTGACACATGAGACTGCTTGACAGCTGCTCTTCATGTACATAAGAGCCTGGGTCCTTATCTTAACATCTTGATTAAAGCCATTGGTAACATCATTAACAGTACAATACATGCATTACACTCGTAAGAGTTTGTAATTTATGTTGCTATTTATGAATAGAGCTGTTTACTTCTCATGGAGTGTTCCATGTTGGTTATAGACTGGAAATATCAGGAAAACAGTATTTCTTAGGATTGCACTTGCATCAGGTGCTAGAGAGTTTTTCTAATTATGAGATGTATAAAATCTTGTTTTAATTGCAGATTTATTATGGAGAACATCTTAGCCAAAATGAGAGGCTCAGTGGAAAAATCGATGGCTGGGCTGTACGCCCCTGTGCAGCTCTGTGTTTAACAGTATGATTGCAGTTTCAGCAACTGCTAATGTGAAAAAAGAGGAATTAGAAAAGCATTTAATGTTGTCAGATGGATATTAATGCAAATTATGGGTAGAAATGAGGAGGAAACATCATTTTACCCGTCTGCTCTTACCAGACAGCAGGCAAATGCTTTACAGACCTCAGCTTGGTTTTCTGTTCCAGCTCTTCAGATTCCAGCATACAATTGACTCTCAGCCAACTCGGATGCTGCCGTACTTTTCCTCTTTGTTTTAAGAGATTAGAAGAGAGACTAAACTATTAAGAAAGATTTAAAAATCGAAGGTATTCAAATGAAAGTTAATGAAGTTGTGATTACAAGTTGGAGTCTGCCTAACTCAGTGCAGTGCAGCAGCATCTAGTGAAGTCTTTGCCCAAACTTTTAACAATTTTTCCCCTTGGTGAATAGTCTCAAAGACAGATACTTATTGTTATGTACACTTTTTGACCTGTCATTTCAAGTCCATAGCAAATAAAACCATAACAACCACTGAAATAATAGTTAAGATATGTGGATTGTGGCACTTCAATTGATGAGTAAACCATTCCAGTAAGTTGGCATGAGGCCACTTGCGATGTAATAGCATTTTTTATAAAGTATTGCCATAGCAACAGATCTGGATGACATTGGGTAGCTGGTTGCTGCTGACTGCTGGAAATAAAACAGACTTTTAGCAACACATGTGTAATGTCTGAAGGTAAAGTAACCCAAAATAAATGCCTGTGCTCTACTGAGAATGCAGCACGGGGCACATCAAGCCAAAGTCTGACTTACTGGCTCATGAATTTAATCCTTCTGTGAAAGTGTTTCTATGTAGAAAACAAAGCCATGTATGCTAGCAGTATGTGCTGCAGTTGACATCTGGGAATAAAATAAAGGAAAACTGAGCGAAACTGTATTGCAGGTGATTTCAAGTGTAAAACATCAGCTATTTTCAAAGCAACAAGAGTTCTAGTGCTATAGGAAGTGCTGCTGCATATGTTGTTGCAGTGGAAAAGAGGAAAAAGGGGATACAGTGAAGATTAAAAACTTTTCTGGCTCTGCTGGAAAACCATCAAGTAGAAAATGGCATGAGAACTAGACAGTGAAACAAAATTCAAGTGAAGCTGAAGCCTGTTTTTTTATTAACAGCTTTTTTTTTTTTTTTAAATAGTACTTCCTGATACTAAAACACTGAGCCTTTGTTACATGATGCGGCCAAGTTAAAACCTCAACAAAGGATTTAGATGAATATAGTAAAGTAAAATATTTAGGTAGAAAGATCTTTGGAGATTTATCAAAGAAAAAAGCAAAACCCCTGGGAAACTTTTTTTCTCTGCCTGTTCGTGCAGATGATGTTTCTAAGTCCACTTTAAAGGCAGAAGAAATGTACTCATACATGTATATTAGCAGGTCAGAGATGTGTATGTTCTCACAGTAATACAATGTTGTGCCTTCCAAAAGAAGTACTACATGAAAGTGTACATGAAATATACTTAAAAGACTTGAAGCTATAAAGCTATCAGAAAATTCCATTTATCTTTTCTTCTTTTTTAATTTGTTTTAAAGATAAAAATACAGACGTTACTGTAAAGGATAACACGGATGATTTTTGCCTTCGAGATACATTAAGCATTGCATCGACGGACTCTTTTGTTTCCACAGCTGAGGTAAGACTCTTGAAGATAGCTTCTTGAAAGATTAACAGATCTATTTGAATAGTGAAAAGAATCTTAATATTTTCTCAAATTATTGTAAGGAAAGCATGTTTCTCTTATGGAGAAAGGGCAAAGAAACAAACAAGACTTATCTTGCTTACTTGTAATCAGCTTCCTAGTAGCTGGAGTCAGAAATTTGAATCAGTTTGCTTATTATCTATTTTTTGGTGGCTTTTTTTTTCCCTCAAATGTGCAGAATAGTTAACATTAAGAGAAGATATTTTAGAGACTGAAGACAGTG
>JANHGO010004470.1:0-24920 GCA_024606505.1 Aquila spilogaster | reverse complement strand
AATAGTGATAACATTCTAATATATAAAAATAAAACCTTAAGCTTTCAACAATAAGATAGGGTTTGGTATGTGCTCTTTGCAGTTCAGTCTGACTTCGGTGCACACAGTGATTTCAAACAGCACCAATAAAAATCTGCACACTGAAAATACTTCCTCATCTCAGCTCTGAACTTCTTACATATAAACAGGGAATGACCAGTTCTCAAATCCACAATTGCCTAATTCTATAAGGAACTTTGGTTTAAACTTTCAAAGTGACCTAAGTTTTGCATCTTTGCTGTTTAACCTGGGTTTTTACACCGGCTAGAAGGTTAAGCAATGCCACTTTGATTTGTCTACATAATTTAAATAGGTTTACTATCCTCACGTAAGGCAAGGAAGTTCTCTATAGATATATCACATTCAATATCGTCAAAGGTAAGCTTTGCATTAGCATACTGAGAACGTCAGTATAAACCATTGAGATTCTCACAAACACTGGCAAGGAATTCACACAAAATAATTGTCTGGAAATTGTGCCCTTCTCTGAGGCTTTTGCTTACTGCCTATTTACTGAAGCAGCAGCAGCAGCAACAGTACAAGTCTTATCCGGCAGGACAAGTGGGAAGGGAACGGCCACACAGTGAGCCTGCCGTAACCATCGCACAACTTACCACATGTGGGACTTGGACTCACTGCAGCCTCCCATGCGGGCTGTTTCTTCAGTTTGATTATCTTAGCTTAAACCTACCTGACTCTTTCAAGCTTTAACAGCCTGTGTTTATTGCTAATGCTAAGGATTATATATGTTTCTCTAATTAACTTACATCTGCAATGGGATTTGTCAAAGTATGTTATCGTCCATATGACTTGGTAATGTAGAAGTTACAAATAGAAAGTGACTTGAAGTTTTGACAGGCTCCAACTCTATTAACCCCCAGCAAGGGCTGCAGCCCAGGGAGTCTCACTTTGAGGCCACCAATCTTCCTCCTCTGTAATGCAAGTGTGTGGTCCCAGCACACACCAGACCATGGCTGGTCAGCAGCAGTCTCCCGTTCACAAGAAGCAGGTGATGCCTGTGGCTTCTGGCAAGTTTGCAGGTGCCTTTTCACTAAGGCTTGTAAGCAGCAGGCACCTGTCCTTCTTTAACATACACATGCTGTATCATCAGAAAGAGAGGCTGGCTGAGCAACTATGAGTACCCATCTACCTTTATTCTTAAGAAACTATTTATCCCAGGATCTTACTAGTTTTGCATTTCGTTTTCTTTAAAAACAAAACAGAACAGAAACAACAAAAATCCCTACACAATTCTCCCAACAGCAAATAAGGGGGAAGTCCCTTCAAATTGCGGAGCACTACTTGGGACCAGGAGAAGTTGCTGCTGCTGCTGCTACTACTGCCATCAAGGTCCCCTAAATGTTCACAGAATACAAAAAGTTCAACAGGATGGTATCCCAATACCACTCAAAGAGGTTTGTTCTTTAACAGCTTACAGTCTCCCCTACACAACAGTCATCTAAATTACAGTTACACCCATATTACTTAACAAAACATTTTGAGAAACCAGCACAGAAACTACACATTCATTGTCTTTTCTGGAGCTTTAAACTCCTTACCAATGAAGGATGGTGGCAATGAGAGCCATGTTTAGTTGTGATACTGCCCTTCTGAGGCACAGGGGTGAAGGGGGAAAGTGATGCTTTGTGGAGACGACAAAGAAAGTAACTCAAATCGGTGGTTGGGGGATGTCTTAGTGTCTTTAGTACCATACGGCAGTTTTAAAATGTGAATATATCCTTTGGTTCACAAGAAAAGTAACAGTCTTTATCTTAGTTCTGTGTGTGGTTTTTCAGATTTGGTTTGTTTCATTTTGCGAGGTTTTTTGGGTTCTCTTGTTCGTTTTTTGAATGTGTTTGAAAACAGATTCTGGGAATGAGTTCAAAAACATTTATGGGTACTGTGTCTATTGCTTCACAGTAACATATTGTGGGGACTGGAGAGTGTCCTGATGAAAAAATTATATACTCACAGATATGTACACATACACGCACGTGCACACTCACACACATACATACAGAAGGTAAAATGCAATGCACCCTGCTCAAATGGATTTTGCTTGGAGTGATTTGTCTATTAAAGAAAAAAAAATCACAGTTCCTCAACAGTAGTTAAAATTCCACATCAGCTACTGATAATGAAATTATTTCCCCTGTACTTGCATGAGGTAGACATCCCAAGAGGATAAAGAAAATGGAAAGTTATGGAAAATGCTTTAAGTTTTTTTCCTTTTCTGAACAGAAGGCCCCTTTCTGCTTGGTTCTTCGGGTGATGCAGATAACTTACTTGAAGAAGCTTCTTGCGGCGACCTGCCTGAACGCTCTGAGATCTCTGACCTTCCCTCCTGAGAATATGATGGAGATGAATAGCCATACGTTCCTCCCCCTTCTCTCAGGAAAGCAGAAGTGGAAGGCTGGGGTTCAGCTTCATGTCTTCCCTGAGAACTAGTGGGCTGTTGTGAAACAGTTTTATGGGGGCAGTTAGCCACCATGTGCATGATACTCTGACAGTAATGGCACTTCTTTGGCTGTGGAGGTAGACTACATTCTTTAGCGTGGTGATCAAGGCCACCACAGTTGTAGCATCTAGAAATGAAAAGAGACAGCTGGTTATAAAATGCAGCATCAAATTGTTAAGATTTTCTATGCATCATAAACTCAGAGTGCACCTTGTCTGCTGGTGAAGCAGTAGGAACATCTGCACTGACATCCCACTGCCACAGGCTGAGATATATTTGAGTTTTACTTTTTAAGTAACGCACTTGGAACGCACCCCTTCGTCATGCTGGTTAAAAAAACAACAAACCAAACACTTACTGGGAAATGGATTCTGTTACCATTGTCCTTATCAGTTAGTATCTTGCTATGAAAAACCTTGGTACTCCTTAAAAGTAAAGACCAGCCTTAAGTAGATCCTAACTTGCAGAACCTTTCTACTGGCTGACAAGGGCTAAATCTGTTGCCAAGTGCAAACAGGGGCCTAATAACACTTTGATGAAAGCCTTCAGATGTCTCATTGCCCTCGATGGTTAAGATGAGCCCCTGCAGCACGAGGACAACACTGCAAGGATCCCACTGTCAAAAAAGCCACTGGCACTGTACAACTACATTAGGAAACCTTGCTGCACACTGAGAATTTCATGAATACAATGCTAAGACACTAAAATCTTGAATACAAAATCAAACAAACTAGCAAAAACCCTCTGGCTGGCTCTTCCTGCTATCTCTTCCCAAATGAGAGATGCTGCAGTTCAGCCATAGCCCCGACCCCACTAGAGGGCACCAAATACTCATGCATTCCAAGACCACTGCTGCAGCAAACAGCACTGCTTACCCAAGTATTTATAGCATTAAACTTCTATGAGCTAGTACTTCACATGCCCGACAAGACAGACATTTCAGAGTGGGGTGGGGAGAGGGGGCAACCACCAGGACCCAGCTCCTCACCCAGAGCGAGGTTTCAGTTCACAAGCTGCTGGGTTGTGGCCATAAAGAGAAACAGGCAGGGAAGAGACATTTGGCCTTTCTAAAGGAGCTGTCTCAGACCCTGCTGTGTCTCCCAGGATGTGCTGCATTTTCTCTGGTACTCTGTGCCCAAAAACTCTTTGGTCACATAAAAGATCGTGTCCAAAACCTTGCCTCAGTTAAGACTCACCAAGGGGAAGGTGGGGGCCAAGCTTTTACGATGCTTATGTTTCAGAGGGTTGGTAATGGCTTTTATGGTTTCAATTCAAAACAAAATAAATAGAGCCCTAGCAAGAGTCATAAAACAGGGTTTGTTTGTTTTCTCTCGGAATTCCCAAACCACATTGCAAGTGGTGGTGACCTGGGGTGTCATCTTCAAAAGAACAGCTGCCAGAGGCGGACACACGGCAGAGCACCTCTTCCAAGCCACAGGGGCAACACCAAGTCTTAAAAATGGCCCAAATGTAAACACTTCTATTAATCTTATTACCAAAGGGAGTTATCGAGGAATCTCCAACAATTCCTTACTGAATATTCCTTCCTTATAACATGCACCACAAATGCGAACCCTTGAGTTATATTAATCTGACACATGATACAGGGAAATAATTACCTGATGATCCTATGCTGGTCATGTTCACCACTGAGCTTCTTACTTTGACTATTTTTCTAGGGTTGCCATTTCTTTGCATCACAAATACTTGCACTGAATGCATATGGATTAAATCTACTATAATCTAGCATTCTGCTGAAGAGAACTAACCCAATAATGATTATTTTTTTTTTGCTTTCCCTTAACTACAAGGCCCAATAAATAAATTAAAAAAAAAGTAGCACAAATACTCATGCTTGGTACAAGCATGAAGGATTCAAGAAGACTCTATGTACAAGGAGCTACAGGTATATAATCATGCAACGTGCTTTTGCTCAAGCCCACATCAAAATGTTCAGATTTCTGTACAGTACCAAAGCACCGTTCTGAGCTTGCATTTAGTGATCACTGCTATTCTACAGAAAACCAAGAATTTTAGCCCATGCAAAGCTGTATGTACAGCTGGTGTCTCAACAACAGAATATACGTTGTCTGCATTAAAATGTTCTTGATAAAGCCTGTGTAACTGATAAAAAGGCCACAAAATGGCTGTTAAAGTTTGCAAATCCATTCTAAGGAACAGCCCCAGAACGCCTCCCTCTTGATATTTTTTTCACTACTAGCAAGATGCTAACTGTATCTTCATTTTAATAGACTAATGAAAAATTTTAGGTGAAATGGTTCCCATTTCTTCACCATCAGTGCACAGAATTATGTGATTTCCAGAGGAATTTGAAGGCTATGCCAGCACTAGTCTGTCTGTATATACTATGAAGTAACCCACAAATAGATTAAGCATAAAACTTCCCTTCAACCAAGATGAAAATGTGTACAGGCCCCAGCATCATTCAGTATAGATCTCCCTAGCAAAGAAATAGTAAACATGTTGTAAAACATGAACATTCTGGTTTAAGACAGAAACATCAAGTCCTTTTCCTTGTAATATAAAAAGTTTTAAGTTAATAAACAGTATTAACCTGAGTGCTTTTTTTTCCAAATCATTGTAGGTATTTTTAAATTAATGGCCTTGCTTAACAGCAGCATTCAGTCTTAACAGGCATTCAACTATATTTCCCTGACAAGTTTACTAAACATCCTCTGGTTAAAATAATAAGACACTAAAACTTGCAACTGGAAAAACACAAGAACAGTAACAACAAAACCCCTTAAGTATCTTACTTTCTCTCCCTCCAGTAAATACACCTAGGATTTCACAAATGTGGTATTTATTATAAAGCAGGTTACATTAAAGAATGGTGTTTATTAATAACTTGTTCATTTGCTTCTAGGAGCGAACTAATTCCTAGATTTTTTATCTAAGTACAGTGTAATACAGTATCATACAGGAATCTGCATTCAGGAAATTGTGCATTTTACCTCAGTTATGAAATATAGAATTTTATAGCTGCAAATGCATTTGTGTTGGCTTCCTTTTTTAACATCACATTTATTTAGAATCATCAAAAAAAGTCTGAAAATAGGTTAAACGGTTTCAGTAGCACAGGAGGTGGTAGCCATGGACAAATCAATTTAATCAGTCACTATGGTATGCACTGTGTTATCCAATTCAGTGAACCATTTCACCTCACCAATTGACCACGAACCTGCTGTCAGGGCCCGTTTCCACTCGAGAGGCCTTAGTCACCTTTTGCACATATTTTTATCAATACATCTTACTTGCAAAATATTGCAATTCTCTGCTTTTATTCAAATCCCTTGTAAAATATCACTGTAAAATAAAATAATATCAGCAGCCATTGTAATTAAACTATGATTTGGCTTTTCAGGAATGCTTTTTGTGATTAACCAACTCAAGCATCTGTTTGTAGTGTTGCATTAGAATACATATGTGCCAGCCTGGGTGTGCCTGGACTTAAACAGGGGGGTGGCATTCATTCCCTTCTTTTAGCTATGTATTCATTCCTTGTCAATCACTCCTACCAAGAGAAGAAATCACACCCCATGCTCAGAAGCGTTCCCTCTCAAGGGATTTACACCCAAAGGAAATGGCCAGTCATCTCAGGAGCTCACAAATGACACCACATGGCAGCATCCACACGCATAAAGGTATGGTATTAACCCTTGAAAAAATGCTTCAGCTCTTTGCTTGTCTCTGCTGTATAAACCTACGTTACAACATAATGAAAACTGATAATGTATGATATATGCACACAGATTTATGCATCCATAATGCTGTATCTGTAAATATATAGAACAGCATGCAAGCTGGCTCCCGCTAAGAAAATTGGCACATTCTCATTCAATTGTGTTTTCAGAAACTCTACATAAGTGCAACTGCAGTAAATACTTCTCCACTTCAGAAACACCGTGGAAATAATGTAAGTTATACACTTACAACATAAAGCTTCCTGTGCTCATTACATCATGGGATGAATAAACCATAAAAAGCCCTTAGAAGTGCCAGTAGAGTAAGTGAAACCCTTACAAAAATGCAACAGTGAGAAAGATTCACTAAAAAAAAAGAATGTCCTCTCCCATGATTTACTGCTAGTTTTAGGCTCAAAATAATGCAACAAAGTAAATAAAGAAATGGCAATTATCCTGAAGGGAAATCCTTCCTTCACTATGGCACTGGCAGGAAGGGGGATCAGGGCTCGTTTACGGTATAAAAAGGATGAATGTTTTAATGAAGGAATACCTTGAGGAACTTATTTAGCACTACTACTAAAGAAAGAAGAGAACCCATGGCAAGGTTGAAAACACTTCTGAATTCTCCTTCACTATGGATTTGTGATTACAAAGAACTACACATATTAGAAGAAACAGATGAAACAAGCAGAAAGCCTATGGATTCCAACATAACCTATTGTGTTAATTACAAAAAGCTGATGACCAAAAATTCATGCCAAGTACTCCAAACCACAACCGAATGCAAACATAAAATAAAATACTCTCCAGCTTTCAGCTATTTCGCTTTGTCCCAGTAGTCCCCTCATAGTTAGGAAGCATTCTCTAACCCTCTCACTTTTAGCATGACAACACAGCTGTCAAACAAACATGCTTCTTACAACAACAGCTCAGCTGAGCTAAGCAATAAGGAGGGTAAGCTCAACCACTTGCTTCTTCATGCTGCTCTGTAATATGATTTGGATGATAATCCAATATGTATGACAAGAAGAGAATCATTTGTGTGGCTCCACTCTATTATCTGTTGGGGGAAAGAGTTAAGGTTGCCCTAGTGACTATTTTGGGGGGTGGTGGTTTTCATATCTGATGGAGCTAGCAAAGGGAAGAAAGGAGGAAGACTGCGGGGCATATACCAGCTCCTCTTTTTGTTTTTCCTTTTGGAATGCTATTGGATAACAAAAATCTGCACAGTGGTGAACAATTCTTCATCCAGCAGTTCAAATGCTTTGAAAAACAGCGAGGTTTCATAACAGCATATGCAAGTACGATGTTTTCACAACGTGCTGAATGCCAGCAAAGCAGTTAAAGCAGACAGAATAATAATAAGGGAATGCTTAAAGCCATACCTAGCTAGATATGCTGTCTTTTTTCCATTGCTTTCACAACTATGTGAAGAAAGGACATTTCTTGCCAACAGCATCTGCTGCAGATTGCTTCAACCACCTTCTTTTGCTGTGAAGGGAGCTTCAGCTATAACTGACCTAACAGAAAAACAAATCTCAGACAAAATGGAGGTGTTTTACACTCCAAGGGCTCCAGAGACCTGGTGGTGACAGGCAGTGCAAGGAGACACTGCTGGGTCACAAACACCTCTGTGGGGCTGAGAGGGGCTCCCAAACAGCCTGGGAGCTGCTGACTGTGACTTTAATTCGAGATAAACACAGTCAGTGTGATGTACACAAGATGCTCTGGGCATCCATGCATAGCCTGCGCAGGCCCAGAGGATTATTTCTGCAGTGCTTCTCCTCATCCTTGTTTTTTAGTTCTTATGCTATTTTGCTCATTAAGTTGCAATTCCTAAGCTATAACACAGTGGAAATACAAGTAACTCTGAGAGTGGTCTAACGAGATATTAGTATTCAAAAACTGTATTTTCAATCATTTAAGGCCACATAAAATCATCTTGTTAAATGAAGTAGAGAATGGAGCATCTTGCTTCTCCATCAAAGCATTTATGGTGTGTCCAGCAAGCAGAGTGACACTGAGGCAGAAAACTTAACCAACGTCATTTTTTAATCCATGAGAAAAGTCCAACAATCATTTCAATTTCAAAACTGTAATTATTTTCTGCCAGGTATACTGGAAAATTGTATGGTATCAATCCAGAACGTGGTACACAGGGATCACGTCTAGATTTGTCCTGATCCTGTGCCTACACACTGCCCCATAAAAGGCTTTGCAGAGGTGACATGCTGGGAAGTTAGCTGCAGACTGCTGCTTTTCAGTACAACTCAAACTGAAAATGCATCATGCCTTTCTAGCTTTCTGAGATTAAAAGCCGTCACCTTTCAAAACTAAGGTGATTCTTTGAAAGAAATAAATATGAAATAAAAGTGTTCACCTATTCGTCTGGCTAATCCTACAACACATGGTAACATATCAGATCGAAGCCTCTCAATCTCAACCAGGAAAACCAGATCCCTCTGTTGGTTTTTTTTTTAAGGTTGCCTTCTTTCATCTTGCAGCTAGCCCCAGCACACTGATACAAACCCACCTTCTGCAAAGCTTCCAATAACACAGTGTAGAATATTGATGGTGCATACTCTCATTACAAATAAATAAACAAAAATGCTCAATCGTAAACTCATCAGATCGAATAGTTTTCTGTGGTTAGCTCTCAATCAATCTATTTTTCCCCCTGCATCCAGAAGCCATATCAATAGGTTGTGGTCTTTTGTCGCATGGGCTTCCCATCCCCCTCACCCCCCAACAAAGACGCTGACAAAAACGCAGGGCATTTGTCTGATAAACCAGGTCTTTCAGGGCACTGGTCAGCTTCACTGATATTAGAAAGAAATTTGTTTATAATCTGCTAATATAATTTCACTGGAAGATGTTTTTTATGCATTTATTTTCCTTGAAAACCAAGAACAACAATGAAATGGAAGGTGGCTCACAAAGCACAAAGAACTACAGACACCGGCTCTTAAAAAATAACCTCCACTGTATCATTTCCTTCCTTTCTTGCTTTCCATGAAACCTTATCTGTGCTATCCACTCAGCCCTCTTCAGAGGCATGAAGGAAAATTATTTTTTGCATAAATCACATAAAAAACCTTACGAAATGCATCCTCAAGGAGGAATGCTTTGGATGTTCTTTTCATTCTGCACAATAAAACGGTTTTCTTTACATTGAGAATTAGGAACTCCTGAAACAACAACTTACAAAATGAAGTCTTTTTTTTCTTCATAACATCAGAGATGGTTCTGCTCCAGAAGTATCGATATAGTGTGGAAAGAATGTGCGTATTTTAATGGCTCCAACCCATCCAGATAGAGCAGATATAAGATCAGCAATGGTTTAAGGGTTTAAACACTCATATATCACGTGTTTCCAACATGAAATGCTATGCTGTGATTTCAAATAAGCCTAGTGTTAATCTTTTTGCATTATGAAACCATACACACAAATATTTTGAATATTTGTAAGCCTACATTTCTGTGGGAACAAGAAAAAAAGATTTAAAATCAAAACAGTTCTCTATGCAGTACTTTTAAAAATAATAGATATTTTCCATAGTTCATGTCGGTGAAAAGTCTGCCATAAAGATTTAGCACAGGTACCCTGCAGTGTGTGCCCATGTCTGAGAAGTGTATTTGCCAACATTACCCATTTGCAGCACTGGGTAGACCTGGACTGCTTTGAAGCTGCTTCTCAGTGCCCCCAGTACAGAATCCTGGCTCAGTAACACAGGTCGTGGTGCACAAAGCTGGCTCCGCTCTGCCTGGGTCAGTGAGGCGCTGCTCCTGAGCTAAGCAGCATGTCTGCCCCCAGCTGCCTCCACACAGATCCAGCTGCAGCGCCTCTACATCCACACATCACCTAAGTGCACAGATCGGATAAAAGGGCAGCGCGTTACTGGGAATTGATAGCAAAAATCTGCCACTTCCCTGTCGTTCCTTATTCTGTCATTAACAGTAAATACGAGTTTCATAACCCATTCTCATTCCAGTTTGAGGGTCACGTAACCTCAAGTATCCCTTATAAATCAGTATCACACACGAAGTTTCATGAATATCGGACAAGAGTAGGGACTGACTGAAATCTCAGCCTTGAAGTGGATTCTCAAAAAACTGTCCTATCCTGAATCAGATGACTTGCACGGGCATAGGCTTCACAAGTGTTATGGACTCCAGAATATGACCAGCACCTCACGTCTTCGTTCTTCAGAAATAAAGGACAGTTCCTGCCACATTCGCTGTTATGAGGCCAAGTCAGTTATCCCTATGGGGGTTCATTCCAGAGCTCATGGAATTGATAGAATAACTCATGTCACGCAAAATACATGCAGAGCTCCCCTTTCCAGCTGTGTAACAAAAGGCCAGCAACCACGGTGGCTTGTTTTCCTTGAAACTGTGCCTGCAAGTTCACATGATTAATACCTGCAGGAAGAATTAGATTATTCAGATGCTCTGTAGCCACATTTTAGTGGTAAGGAAAATCCGTATCACAATAATCTCCTGACTAAGGAAGAAAGTAGTCAGTTCCTAGTTCACTTTTCCAAACTTGCACCTAACACGCCCAAAATGGACAAGCTCCATATATTGATGTTACCACAGAACAGTTGTGTTCAGCATTTTCTGTAACATTTTAAAGAGATTTACACCATCTTAAAGATTTTAACTTGAAGCTTTTCACAGCAAAATGCAGAAGCAACAGCAAAGCGTGAAAAGAGGATTTCAGCAGCAAAAGGATTAAGCCTCAAACGTTAAAGCTTTTAATTCCCACCTGAGGCAGGTATTGAGAATTAAAAGTGCATTAATTCAGTGTTTTTCTGTTCCAATCTATTTTACCACCACCTTGGTTGTTAATTCTCTCTACAATTATGTATATTAAAAAAAAAGAAAACATCACCAACAAAACACACATTTCTGCACATAAAAACAACGTTGTTAATTCAAAATTCGCTGTTTCACTTTTCTTGACTGAGCCTCGGGATGGCAAATCTAATGCATGAGTTTGAATTTAGTATTTCTTTCTCTGAAATCTGTTAATTCTGTGTACTGTTACAAATAATCAACCATAACTGAAAGCATTTTACAATACCTGGTAAACTGTATCACTTTATCCCTCTTGGTCATGATTAGGCACGTTAAGTGGTATCATTTCAGTAAAATGCTAACAATGAGGTGAACAAAACTTTCAAAAAAGACTGTACCATCCGCAAACAGATCATCTTCATGGTCTTAATTCTGCTGTCAATCACACAAGTGTAAATGCAGAACAATTTTGCTAACTTCAGTGAGCTTATTCTTTGCTAACTTTAATAGTGTAACTGAGGAAAGAATTTCTCACTGGGTATGAGTACTTAAAAGTCACACTGCAGCAGTGCCGGCTCTTCCCCTGCGTGTTGCATGAGGAGGAAGCACCTCAGTTTCACCCGTGAATCTGTGTTTGCTAGTTGATGTGACACCTGGAAGTATAATGTAACAAAAACTTTAAAATAGCAAAGCCAAAGAACTATAGCCAAGGTAGATGAGTGACGTGTTCAATTCTTCTGGCCATTTGTACTCAGCCATCCAAGCTAAGAAAGAACAAATTAACTGTTTCAAAAGAAAGGATATTTACAGGCCAAGCATCAGTTTTCCTGCCACGACCAATGAAATCTGATTCATGAGATTTATATAAAATAGGAACCCTAGACTTAAAACTTTTTGTTTGAAAATAAAGAACAATACAGGTAATAGCACCCTAGTTGTGATCAATGCAAAAGGATGGCAGGTTACTACTTGGACACCACACGCACTGGCCAAAGAAAAACAGTAAGAAAGACGAAATGGATATGGTTGCCAAGCACAGGATAACCAGCTATCTGTAGTTCTCATCAGCCATTCATACCCGAGCCACAACTTCAACTACAGAAGCCCTGAATTTACAATGTTGAAAGCAGTCACAAAGCAGAAGAGTGATTAACGCCAGTGCTGTGTCTGTGCCTTAACACTTCATCTATACTTTAAATCAAACAACTTTTTAGTTATCCAGCAGCATTCATTGTGCAGGGCAGGAAAACTGAAACGTTAAGACTGGAAGCACGCAGAGGCAGAACATACTTCTAATGCAAGCCCTGAAGTTGCTCATGATCAATCAGACTTTTGGCTGGGGGGACCAAAGAAGGCATATATGTTTCTGCATTCATTTACGCAAAATAAGCACAGGCCAGCAAGACAGCAAATTTCTGCAGGAGTATAGTTCACAGTTCTTCCATTTTTGGGTGCAAATCCTGACGTCTAGCAAAATAAAGGATTACCCACTTACACTGTCAGCCTGTCTTCTCCCCTTCAATCCTGGGTTCTGAGGGCAAGTTAGAAGACACAGAAGGGTGACAGGAACATACTGCAGTGGCTATGAATGGAATGTGCAACATCAAATTCGTGAGAATCAACTGGATTTTATTAACCCTTATTTGAAACAACAACTGAAACCCAGTTTCTTACTGTGGTTAAGTATCTTCCACAGGAAGAATTTTGAGCATCCTTCCACAAGATCCAAATATACTGCAGCTGAACAGAGAACTAGATCTACTTTTTTGCCATTCTGGATAAATGTCCGTTGCTAGCTGGAGGAGGAGGCAAATCATGGACAGACCAGGCTGGAGCAGGGCCCCAACCCCCAGTCAGCCTCTCCAGCTTGTGCCAGCCCTTCCTCAGTCATTCCTCAGCATACGGGTGGCCACAAACCACCTCTCTGCAACAACTAATTAAATCAGGTGCCAATACTGGATATCTGTATTTTTGTACCATTATAAAAATCCCAACAGCAGCCTTATGAGCTGCTGTAGGCATTACAGCTGCATGGCCCAGATCCTTCATCCCTGCCTGCCTCTCCTCAGTCCCAGTATCCCCACATCTTGTGCTGGTGCTTCCCTCACACAGTGTACTCCTCCTGGAGCTGGTACACAATTCCCTGCTCCCCTGAGACAGTGGAGAAGAGAAACCCTTGTCTCTTATCTCCCAAGAAGGATCTATTAAACCTTCTTCAAAAGGCTCCACAGCCACCATCTGTGGAGAATAACAGCCTCCCGACAGAAAGGACCTTGCATTCAGACACACACAGCATGTACACTTCTAGGTATGTGGTGATCCCTTGGGTGTCTTTTGTATAGGTTAAAATATGCTTACTAGTTTGGGTCATACAAATCAAGGCTCAGGAACCAACCTGATAATTTCATGGAGTTCTGCTATCAGTTAGAGCACTGAGTTGCTGGTCGTCCTGTAGAAAGCCCAGCTGATACAAGACACAGTATCTAGGCAGCACATTAATAAATTTTTGAGGCTCTAGGCAGCACTCAAATGTTGCATCTAGGAACACAATGCCTTCTGTGTGATCGAAAATTGTAAAACCTTGCACAACTTCAGCCTTATAAGACTAAGGGCCCAGATCTTTAATAGTCTGATGTTTCCCACCATATTCCTGGATACTTCCAGGAACAATCCATTTACTAAACCAGCCTCCCTCTTGAAAAACGTAAAGGCCAGAAAGCCATGCTTCTAAGTCAAGATAGATCCCTTTGACTTTCCTCCTTACAAAACTTCTAAATATCCAACAAACCTGGAAATACTTGACTCCAACTAACTACAGACTGGAGGTAAACTGTGGCTTTCACCCATGGCTCCTGACCTCAAGCACAGTCCCCAGACTTCCTGCAGGGGAAATCTTATCTTTCCTGGGCTTTGAAACTGGTGATAGAGACTTTAGAAAATGATGTCAGAGAGAGAAAATACAGAAGGAACCCTTTGGGAACCAGAGCTGAAAAAGAGATGCTGATAATAGACTTCCAAAGGATTAGGGGTCATGTATAATATTTACAGGTATTCAAATGTCTAAAACTCAGACCTCAGAGGCAATCAGGCTCCTCATAGCTTTGAGGATATGAGTGTGCCCCTCTGGATTACATATGGTAAACTAAGAAAATAACTGTTGTACAGCAGTGCAGCACCTTACCGTTGCTCAGGTCACAAATCAATCGGAATTCACTGAGCCAGAGCAAGAATCAAGCACACCCTTAATAATGCATAAAATATCTGATTTGGAAATTGTCCTCCATGTTACAGCCCTTCTAGTGCTGTCCAACCACCACGATGAAAAGCCATAAGCAAGTTGTGAAAAGCCAATTCTCTTATGTCCACAATCCAAATATTAAATGGAAAAGGAGGGTTATTGAACTAAACTGAGCAAGTGCAGAAAAAACTCTTCACACATTTTTTTCAGTCTGTGTTGACAGGAAACACTGAAGAGAAATCAGATGAGGAATGCACATGCTTCCTTCATGGTGTAAAAGCCTGACTCAGAATGCCTTCTACAAACTACTTTGTGTAGCTTTCCCCCCAGTTCATGCACAGCTTTACACAATGCAGGTGCCACCACTGCTGTCTTGGCAGCATCAGTGACTGCTCCTGGAGTGGCCTTCTGGTTTCACACTCCGTGCTGAGAAACAAGCCAGCAGCAGCACGCCATGCCAGCAGGGTGCAGGGATCTGCCAGAGATTGTGGTCGAGTACTGCAAGCCATCCAGCACTATAAGCAGTTACCAGGAGTCCAGCTGAGCTGCTCGGCATTTCATTCATTCATAGCTTTTCTTTGGGACTATGAAATTAAATGGAAGACAAGCACACAGTAAACAGCCCTCTCCTCAAGAGGAATACTCCCAAGGACAAATGGTTTGCTTTCAAAAGTCCTTCAGGAGAATCTACTGCAATAACTAAAACTGTTACCCCATCTCCACAGCAAAAGTTTTCAGATAATTCACTTTTTCAGTCTGTAGTATTCGTTAAGCTTGGTTCACCTCATGCTTCCAGCTCTGAGGCAGAAAGCCATTGCACTGACATAACCACGGGTGTGATAAACACAGGCAGGAGGTAGGAGGGAGCAGACCAGCAGTGAGATTCCCATCATCCCTCAATCACTGCTGTCACAGAAACTACAGCATGACACTGCATCTGGCACCTGGTGGTCCTAGTGGTCACAGAACACGCTCTGCAGAAATTGCCCCCAAATCAGCTACAATTATATTCTCCCAGCCACGGCCATACTTCTTGATATTCCACTAACTCTCTACAAAAATGTCATCTACTTCACAAATAAAGCTAACACAAAATAAAAGTTAAAATATCACTATTATCTGATCTCAGCAGAATAATACAAGGAACCACCACAAGATATTAAAATATTTCAGGTGTAATATCTTATTAATGGTCACTGTTTTTTCACTGGTCAATTACAGGATTTTTAAAAAATCAAATATGTATGACGGCATTCTAAGGGTTCTATATTGTTTTAAGACAACTCAATGCAATTTGGATGAAAAAATGAATCAAGAATAAAACGTGAAGGATATCTACCCACAGCAGTCATAATCTCTTCTTTTCCTACAGCACTGGAAAGATGCCTACCCTTGTATCATCCTGTAAACTACAACACTGTGACTAAAATATATTTTCAGAATTGCAATATTAAAATGAGGGTAGCGTATTCATTTTTTCAACTGATAATTTATTAAATTTACTAGTGCTTGCAGTCATGATCAGCATTATTAAAACATATTCAAGTGCAAATATCTGGATTTTTTAAAAGATTATTATTTGCCATATTTAATGCTACCAGCTAAGTATTTTGGTAGCTCTGAAAATTCAATGCCTTACAATAGAATACATTTCTATGTATCAATATTCCTTTTAGCTTAAAAGTGGATTGCAGTTTTTGGGTTGTCGTGTTAGAAATAGCAATTGCAACATTTCTTCTAATAATCTATGCTGCTAGCTAATATTATGTTCTTAAAATATCTTGAGTAAATAAAACTTGACTGCAATTCCCGTTTGTTGACTGAATATATGTATTTGTATATTTAATGACTTAGTTGAAAGAGCTGGCCTTCACTTTGAAAAGAGTACTTACAAATTATCTAAATAGTACTGTATCTTTCAAAGAGCATCAATGCCAAATACGTACGCCAGACATGTGACAAGCCCCTTGTCATGTGCAGTCTGAACTGCACTCCCTCCAGTCCGGCTCCGAAGTTAAAGCATCTGAAGTGTAAATTGCATGCGGCACAGACACAGCAGCCCACTTTACTTTAACCTTGTTAATGGCAAGCCAGATGGAACCTCTGAGGCCACCCATTGTTCAGGCTTGCATTTTTGTGTAATGCCATGGTGTAGGTCCATAGGGCCTCATGAATTCCCCTCCTCTGAATATATACTGTGCTGTTAAAGGCACTGAAAGGATCAAGCTCTGCTCTGAGAGCAGCTGGCTTTGTATTTTTTTAATGGCTGTTAGCAGCAGCAGCAGGTCCATTCTACTCCCCCACTCGTCCCCTGCCCTCCTTAAAATCCTGATCTATCAGTCCTTGAGTAAAACCAAGTCCTGTGTCCTAATGAAATGTATCATACATTACTTTGGGTTCACTTCCCTGTATACTCTTTGAAAATGCTCAGCTTCTTTCCGTGCAGCCTTAGATCGTGCTCCAGTAAAACTTAATCACACCAGTAATCATCACTGACTTCATCAACAGTCACGATGTAATTTCTTTCCTACCCAATCCAGGCACACTGTACTTGCCTAATTTTTGTTACTCATCATCATCTTCTGAAAATTTCATCAAATTTCCCTGTCTCAATCTCTTCGAGAGAAAAATGGAAATAAGAAGAGTTCTGAGTAAAGACAGCCCACAAAAGACTCCTCAATCTGAGAAATAAGGGCAAAAATTGCAATTGTTACATGCAAAGATCTATTTGTACAGTGTCTGTGACGTAAAAGTTAACACTCTACAATGCTTGACCCATGAGTTAGGAACATAAAGACATATGCTAAGGAAAAACTGCACTGTATGTAACAGAGATAGTAAAAAAAAACCCACAAGACTACACCTAGCCTTCTAGCAGGTTTCACTGGCACTGATGGAACATGATCAGTGGACGGGAGAGGGGAGGACTTTCTCCCTGTTTACTGCAGGTGTGGTGCATGCTGATGGGAACAGGATGAGAAAAGTACAAAGCCCTTCCTCTCCAATGGGCCTGCCAACAAAAAACCAAGCCGCACCGCACAAACTGGAGACTGCAGCCAGGAACATCTGAATTGCAGCCATGAGTACCAGTGCTCAGGTAGTTTGCTCCTGGAAGTGGACTTTGATATAGCAGCTCATGAAGACAATGCAGTCATGACTGATATTAGAGGGATGCTGCAAACAATTATCTGTTGTCACAGAAACTGCACAGAGCCTTTTGCAGCATCAGGGTTGATCAGATTATTAAAAGGGCTGGGAAGGTATGGTCAATACTATGGAGCAAATTCTCTAACCTCTTTGAACTTACTTGCTTTTGCACTATCTCTGGCAGTGTGAGGAAGGAAATCCCTTCACCAAATCCACAGGTCAGTGCCTCATACAGTGCAGGAGGCACACAACCCATGGGTATCCGTTATACTCCTGCTGTTCCCAGCTGGTCTGTGTGCCTTTGGCAATAGCAGCCAGAAGCTCAGCAGTGCAAATGGAGCCTGCTGTAGCATGAACTGGAGCAGGCAATCTGTGATCTGATCATTTCTCTTCTTTACTTTTCCCAGACTGCTCCAGACATGGTCAGGAAGATCAGCTTATCCTTTCCTACACATGCTTCCCCAAAAGCAGGAGAAATGCCAGCCAAACACCTTCTGGGCATGCCTGTTATCCAACATAAAAGCTATGAGGCAACCAAGGCTTGCAGCCAATGGAGGAGAACAGTTGACAAAATACAAGTGCTAGGCAAGGTAAAATAATAAAGCTAAGGTGCAATTTGCAACCAGTAAACACTGCATTTCATCCACTTTTCCCAGTTTTTCTATTAATAGGCTGTAGTACACGTTTTGAGGTCAGACTGGCTACACTGCTGCTGCCTGCAGTTTCTATGCCTTTCTTTCATGAGCTCTCTTGAGCCTTACGTTAATATCCCCAGGTGATACCTGTTACAAACCCTGTGATATTTGTCACCTCAGTACAGGAGGGAGATGGATACACCTCCCTTGATTTGAGCATGTTAAGCTTCCTTGCTGCTTTGTTTTTTCCACAGGCAGCAGTTTGCATTTCCATACTTTGCCCTGCCTCTTACTCTCAGTTAGAAAAAATAGTTGCAATTTTTTTTTTCCCCTGTGAAGTCTTGTAGCATGAATTAGTTCAGCTGGTATCTCTCTTCTGACAATGATGACAGCAAGAAAATCTTAAGATGTCTCGAATAAGGGAGGTCATCAAAACTTCAGGACTTGAGACATCAATACTTGTTTCACTTTCCTGGTAACTGGGATAACTGAGAGATTTGCAATAAAACTGGTTTGCAATTTCAACTTAGCAAATAAACATTTAATAAAATACTTTCAGAGTTGTTCAGTAGTTATGAGTACATGTTGAAAATTCACTCATTCCTAGTAAAGACTAGAAAAATAAACATGTTTGGAAACATCAGGGAATACTCACTAACCTTTTTTTGGAATCCTAGAAAAAACACAACATTTAGTGGGTTATATACTGGGCTTCACAAAGTGTATGTTACTGATACTTCAGAACACACTTCAGCACTGCAGTACTACTAGCTTTAAGTCCTGTTTTATATTATCCTACTGTTCCACTCAGTGAAAAATTTTGTTTGAAGAAGAGTCACCAAGAAACCTGAAACGTGAACTCCTCTCTACATTACAAAGAAATAATCATTGATGCATAAAAAAAGTAGAGGATAAGAATACAGTTTCTGCTATGGCGAGTGAATTTATTTTTAATCAGCTCTATCCTATCTAAGACTAGTTACCATTTTATTACATTTAAGCCTGAAAGCATACCACACTTTAACATTAGGACTGATGTGAAATACCAGAACACTACAACAGGAAATACTACTTTTAATATGCACCTCCTATTGTTTTCACATCATTCACAGCACTTCAAATTAATGCAACAGAGGCAGAAAAAAATAAACAGATTGCTTAGAGGAAGCTGGTAGGGAAGGAAGAGCTGTGATAACACAATATGCTGCACTCCTGAAAGCCGGCTGCTCAGATTTTGCAAGTTTTGAGGAGTGACTCCTGAAAGGAAGGAAGGGAGCTGAGAAATAACCATCACATGTGCATTGCTCGTTCATTCACAACCTCCAAACTAGAAGTTAGCAGTGAATTAAACCTGGCCTGAATTAAACCTACTGAAAGGCTCTCCTCTAGGCAGATAGGACGTCTGAAGCATTCCTGGCCAGGTGCAGACTTCCTAGTGACTCTTAAATAAACAGTGTGCTTATGAGAGCCTCACTTCTCCTCACCTCACGCTGCAGTTTAATGGATGAATTAACAGTGAGGTGGCATCAAAGCATCTAGGGTTTGTGTTTCCCACTCTGTTTTCTTTCTCTGATCAGGAAAACCAAAAGGTGTAGCTCTGCTAACAACACAACACATTGTTCTTGCAGGGAATTGATGTGCAATGGGATCTTTCACACACGTTTTGCTGGTGGTTGTACACAGACAGCTTGAATAGCACAAGCCTTGTCTGGAACAGCCCCCAGTGCCTGTTAGCACCTTCAGCCTTTCGGCTGGGTCGAACCCAGCTCCCTTTGGGGTTTTGCACTCCTGATGCAATTTATCACCAGGATACCTGAGCAGGGCCACTTCTGTGCTGCGGACAAGACTTCAAGCAGGGAGTACAACATGTTTCATGCCAAGCTGTTCACAAGCCTGCAGACAAATGAACCAGGTGCTGAGCTGCTGTTGCAAAGCGTCACCTGTTCCCTACCTCCCTATGATTTGGGAGACCAGTGTTTCTTCAGCATATGATGCACAGTGGAGACAAATAAGTAGCAACAACTGAAGAGTTTTGGGGAAATCACTGGGGATAGCTTTGGCAACCCTGGGTTCAACTTTTTTTAAAATTAGCTTTGTGTTCCCAGAGGACCTAAACATGTGAAGAAGAATAATCCCAAGATGTGCCTGTGTAGTAATTGACATAGGCATGATATATAGAACTGGCTGCTGGAACAGTTATAATTTTGATAATTAAGCATAAATGATTTACAAGCACATACAAAGGAAAAACTAATCTTAGGATGCTCAATGACTCCATTGACAATAACCTAAATGTACACTTTTAACACACACTTAAGAGTTTCATGATGCATGAAGTTACCGACACAAGAAATTTTAAGTTACTGTCCAATTCTGAAGTAATCTGTCTGACTTCCCCCTGAGAAAGGACATGGCCTGGGGTCGGGGCCAGGGCCACCTCTGCAGCTTGCCCATCTGCTGAGGGGCACACAGCCATCTAGCTGCGGGAGAATGTCAGCCTGGCCAGGCTGCAAGCCTGCAGCTCTTCCACGGAGGCTCTCTTTCACCGCAGACAGAGCCTGCAGCACAGGCAAAATTAAGTTATTGGCAGACTCTGCCAACAGGTCTCCAGGGCTGTATCTATTACAGCATCCTCAGGAGAGTCTTCCCAGCCATACTGCTGGGCCATGCCAGCAGTCTCAGCCCTCATGTGCATTTGGCAGTGGCACCAGAGCAGCCTGTCTGAAAGGCCATGAAGGGAAAGTCACAGAGGTCCTTGGAGACACCCACATCCCACACAGCAGCACACACACCACGCAGCCTCTGTCCTCCAGCAATCCATACACACCTGCCCCTCACTCCCCACATGCCAGCTTTGCCTCCACTACTTGCCACAAAGAGCTAAGTACTGCCCACCCCTATTCTGCAATCCCGTCAGCCCCAACCCCACAAACAACTTATCCAGTGATCTCATTTACCTCAAGTTCTTAACACCTCCCACGTTCACTTCCGTCCTGATTCTGCTCCTCATCATCACATCCAGTTTTTACATTACTAATGTGCATGACCCATTACAGCGGTCACAGCTAGATTCTTTGAGGAACAAACATTTGTAAATAGACAAACTTTAGTAAAACAGTACTGTCGGGCTTTTTTTTGAAACAGATTCAAGTCCTTATACATAAACCAGTCCTTGTGGAATCTTTTTTAACTGAGAATCTGCTTTAAAAAAAAACTACTGCAATTTAATTGAAAATGGATTTATATGCCACAAACTGCAGTCCTCTACAGTGTAACAAAATATGCAAGCTTAAGCAAATTTACCACCTGCTACCACTGAAAGGGAACATGGCAGTATCCCGTTCCCAATACGGCATCTCATTATAGCAGATGGATGTTTCCACTACAGTGATTACTGTGTATACAGCACCATGAGTTAATTCCCAGTACTAATACCATCTTATATTTCATATAATTTTTCCCGTACAGTATAAAACATAATCTGTAGTTCACAAAATGTTTGCAGGATTGTGAAAACTCTCAACTGACCTTATGCAGGCAAGATGCAATGTTATTACATTGCTACTTCTGCTGTTGCCTGGTCTAAGAGAGTAAGGTAACACAGATATACTGGTACAGCTGCATTCTGCCTAACACCATATCCTGCAATACAGAAATTATGTACAATAAAGCACTCTGGGATGCACCAACAGAGAGAACTGGGAGAACAGAGCACACAGTATGACACAGATTAGGAACTGCTGGCTGGTTAGAACATGTCCTACTAATGCAACACATGCAGCACCTTTTGCAGCCAGTCATGCACAACCTTAGCTACCAACAACTGCAATACACTAAGCCAGGTTACAAAGCCGGGATTCACCATGTTCCACAGAATCACTTTATTACATGACTACCTGGTTCACCTGGTGAAAGTTTGGAGAAGAAAGGGAATATGACTGCCAGCATAAGAAAAAAGCATTCATCTGTTTGTGTCAGCCTTACCTTACAACTATAAAAACTACTTTTTTGAACGGATGAGGTCATCAATGTGTACATCTCATTCTAAATTGATCTGATTAAGTCATCTTCCAGCTAGAGCAACCTTTTATAAATCTAATGTATGCATGTATGCATATACAATAACAAGAGTATGCAATATACAAATACAATATAAATGTACAAAATATTTTTAAAATTTTTCTTAATTGAAGTCAACATTCTATAAAAAACATTTTAACTTTATACCAAAGGCTATTATTATTCTGCCAAATTCAAAAGCTTTCAGATTTGAATAATTCACATTTTACACAAGAATTAAGCAAGAAATGGGGGTCACTAAGTAAAAAAGATGTAACAGTTTGTATATACTAAGATGTACTTGTGAAGATTTTATGGATAGCCATCACCTGAAGTATCTCAGACATTTCAAGTTCACCTGGCAGTTGGAGGACAATTAAAACTACCACTCACAAAGAAAAGCAACATGATTCTTTGTTGGCTTTTCATTCAAATTAGCAGCTACAAATAGAGGAGAAACACAAAAACCAGTAACCACTTCAACTAAGAAGACCACCGATAATTCACATTTCTGAAACCCTCTGAACTTGACTGCATTATTACAAAAGGTATTTTCTGACGAGTTCTTATTTTGAAAAGAATGGGGGCAGTACAGACTAAACCCTAGAAAGCAAAGCAGAAGAAATTGTCTCTTCGTGGCAGTTCGTGGCAAGGAAATGACTCAGCTAAGGCAAATTAGAGTCCATTTGGAGACGTTGATTCCAAAAGCACAGCGAGTCTGCAGGCAGGAATCTACTGGAGCAGCTGCACTGGCAGAAATCTCAACCTTCACAAGCACATAAGCCAGAAAATGCTATCTGCGGTAATTCTGACGAGTTTTGTCTAGCTAAGTAGCAAATTTTTGTTGTGAAAAGAACATGCAAGGAAACTGGGGAATACTGTCTACCTATTTTTCATGCAGAAAAAGCAAAAATGAAGCAGGGTTTCATCATAAAAAGTCAAATATAATTTCTAAGTCATGCAAAAATTGTTTTGAATTCCCTTTCCCTCTAACTGAGCAAACTATCTACTCTGTCCTGCAAGCTAATGCCTATCAAACTTGGAGGCAGCTCTTGATACTCTGAGGTAGAAATTAAGGGATGCAAAACCTCCTGTACCCCACTCTCCATTACAGGGATCTTAGTTATCTATAAATTATTTCTAACGGGTGTATAAAAGATAACTAAGAAAAGCAGGCTTATGGCCAGGATGTTTGAATCGCTAATAGAGGATACACACTTCCAACAAAAATCCTGGAAAATGGGTCTTCCAGATAAAAACAATGTGTATTTCACTGCACTTATTACACCTTCTCACAAGTGAGTAACCAAAGTCATTCTCTATAACGGCGTTAGTTCAGCACCTGCCCGTCCTGCCTACTTATTTAACCACAGAGAGGGCTGGCAAGCATCACAAAATGGCTGATCAGAAGCAACCTCATTTTACCCTTAGAATTCAACCAGGGAGTGGACTCTGAGATTAAGCAGCCCTTAGGATTGTTCCTGCCCAATCAAACACTCCGTTTCCCCACGCCTGTGGCTCTCCCAGGGCCATGGGGCATAGCGGCTGGGGCAGCTTCTCCAGCAGCCCAGTGAGATGGTGGGAAGGAAGCCAAAGGGAGGCTGCGTCCGTGGGAACGGTCTGAGGTCTACTGCAGCCCACTGCAGCTCCTCCTGCTTTCCCTTCTTTTTCCTCATGAAAGAATTTTTTTCTGTGAAAGAGGGAAAAAATTACGGTGATCGTTTTTTCTCCATTTCCCTCAGGTGCAAGTCACAGTTAAAAAATGCAAAAGGAAGGTTTCAGCTTTTGCATGAACTGTTTGGAAAGTTACAAGCTTGAGAAGGTGCTTAAATCTCATGCATGTCCTATTACTTACTATCAAAAGAACAGTGATAATATGTGAAGATTAGAGACTGAGTTGCAGACTGAGGCTACCTCCTTAAGTTTAGCTGTATTTTATAGTGTTTTAATTTAATTAGCAGATGTAGCTATAGGAGTAGCACCAGAATCCATACATCTATTTGTACACCAGAATCTATTTAGTCAGAACATGAGCTCTTCGATCCTTAACTTTATTTCTCTGTTAGGTGGGACTGTAAAACAAAACACGTAGTCCTTCTTTGCGTGTGACACTGAAACCTCTTTTAAATGCACTTTAAATAAGCAAGACAAAAATATGATTGTGTGTGTATATATATATATGCCTGAACTCACCTAATTCTTAGATGTGTAAAGTTGTCTTTCTCTAGATAATATCATCTTTGAAACTGATTGTACAAATGAAAGATTAAGTCCTCATTCTTTTAAAACAAACTAATGAATTTTGAACTATGACAGACAAGAACAAACAGACCATTTTCTTTTAAATCCATTTATAATCTATGAAAGAACATTCTTTGGTGACAAGTTTGCATTGAAAAGGAATTCACATTTGAAAAGCTAGAACAAAAAGAGATGATAGCAAATGTTTTTAAGCATCAGAGTCATAACTTTTTCTCATGTACAGACAGCACCTGTATTCTGCAATAAGCATGAGGGGTCTTCAGCAGATCACAAGTAAGATTCAGATTTCCAACACTTACTACTGCTGCTTGTAAGAAATAACAGCTAATTAAGTACAAAGACTGTAGGATCAGGTCTGGAATTATTAAACCAAAAAACGTTGGTCAAAGGCATTTACTATACAAAATACTTAGCACATTTATACTGAGTATTTCTCCAATAAAAAAATTCTTCAGTTAATCTCCTCAAATAATATAAATTGCTTGCGTCAACAAACATAGTACAATTAGCTTGTTACCCTTAAACTGAGTTTAAAATAAGCAAATTGTTTGATGACTTTGATGTTTTCCACCCAA
>JANHGO010004469.1:0-24920 GCA_024606505.1 Aquila spilogaster | reverse complement strand
ACCTTTTGGAACAGGTGCAGCCTGTATAGAAAGGATGAGCTGTGCCTTACTCGTAATAAAGTCAGGCTGCTGGCACTCGAATTTGAATCCATTCCATTGGGATGTGCACTTGGCTGTTCTCACCTTACAGGAGGTGATGACTAGATGTCAGCTATTATTATTTTTTAAGATGCTTTTATTGCTTTCCTAAATGTGTAAACCCAAACTGTCGAGCTTTGGTAACTTTGGTTAAAGTCAGTATTTCACGCAGAAAGAAAGAGAAAATAATGCAGTGTAGCACAAGGTCTTTAAATAGGGTGTTTGGTTTATGTTTATATCTTGTTTTATTATAATTTTATTTTTTTAGTATCCATTGTCTTACTTCAAAGATTCAAATTCTTCTTTTATATCTTCTAATGCAACTTTTAGTGGGAGTGATTGAAGAGGAAATTTTTCATGCCTGAAAAATTAAATTTCATTTAGTGGATTTAAGCTAGCACCTGAAGCACAAGATTTTTACAGTAACCATTTTAGGGCTGTTCAGAATTTATTTTGTAGTTAAAGATATGTGTACACAGGGAAAAATCTCTGGATATAACTTCTCAGCCCTGTCGCTACTTCAGCTGAAGAGGTCATGCACTCTGGGGGAGGAGTTTTGAAGCTGATATAGGCTACCCTAGGAAAAGTTTTCTTCATACTACTTTAATCCTGTGGAATGATCTTCCACAGTTTCATCCTGTTAGACTTACAGCCTGATAACTAGCATAACTTCCTGCACAAGCAAACTCTTTACATTGACTCTTTGGTACAAAATTAAAACAGAAAATATCTTCTTACTTTATTAGTTGTAACTTTTTCCTCATGCTGTCAGATTTGGATGCTTGGCTTTGGTTACAGTTTCTCCTCTTTTTAGCCTTCCCATAAATAGGCAGTTGAAGGGAACATGTAACTTGCAGAGCTGTGCAGGACGAGGAGCTTGTGCGATGGGGTTGATGTAACTATGATATTCATGCCAGTTTGGTTCTGCAAAACAACTGCATTTTCAACATTTGAACTTTAGACCTCACTTTTTTTGAACATTTTTCTTCTATTCCCCTTCACACTCTTTGCCTTCTGTGTAACCTTTATTCAAATCCAAGAGAGTCCTGTTTCTTGACTGCCATTTTTTTTATGAGCAGGGCTAGATTCATCTCACAGACCTCTACCACAGAACTGAGAGAATGATGAGGTCTTAAACCAACACTTTACATAGTGGCCTTGCAAAAAAGGAGCAAGGTATTTTTGTGTCTTCTGAGGGCAGAGCATTGGAGTGAAAAATGTCTGCTTTACCTCTTTAAAGGAGTAACTTAGAGGTTGTATGTCCTTCTGCTTTTTGATAAAATGAAGAAAAACAGAAGAAAAAAAATCACTTTTAATCCTCTATCAATTCTTTTCTCAATACCATAGCTCTTTGTTAGAAGCCTTCACTTCTCAGGACAGTGGTTACAACTTACTTTGCTTGTAGGGCCTTTTTATATCCAAATGTTTTTTGTGTGTGTGTTTTTTTTTCTTTTTCCACCTGCTTTTATGTAGCTTTCATAGCTACAGATTCATTTAAGGTTGCTTTTCTTTTCTTTGCACCAAGTGTATTCAAAGGCTTCTGAAGCTAACATATGGAAAATCAAATGCTGAGGAGGGAGAATTTCTTAGTCTGCCTGAGAGAAAAACAGTTTTTGAGGACTGTGTGTTTTGGGAAAATGTTGAAACATTCCAAATTTCTGCCCCAGCTGGAATTTTTTTGGAAGTAAAACTTCAACTTGAATCATCAAAATGTAGCAGAGTTGCAAGCCTCGGGAAATCAGGATTTAAATGGGTTGCATTTGCCAAAAAAAAGAACAGTGCTGTCCATTTATACAAGGCAACCAAGGGAGAAGGTTGAACTCATTCCCTTGATGTGCTGCTGTTCTTTCGTTATTGCTTTTCTCAAATGAAAGGTAATAATAATTTTTCACTTCTCCCCTTTCTCTTTTTGGGTTTAGGTTATTCAACTTCTGAAAGCTGGGAAAGCAAAGGAAGTCTCTTACAATGCCCTGGCCTCACATATTATTTCTGAAGATGGAGACAATCCAGAAGTTGGAGAATCTCGTGAAGTTTTTGATCTCCCTGTGGTAAAGGTGAGTGACTCCTCCACTATGTTTTCTGACATAGGTACTTGGTTATTGTAACAGAAAATACTGGTGTTTAGATAATGTCTGAATGAAACATATCTTTGCATTGCTTTTATGCTTGTTTCATGATTTTTTTTTTTCCTGAATTGTAGACTTACACAGTTTTGTTCTCTCCTTTCCTTTTGTTGTTCTGTATCTGGTAAGCTGTTGATGGGTTTTCTTTCGTGTGTGTGTGTGTGTGTCCCTTCCTGAAATTCTTCCTTCATTCATCTATGGGATGCTGCACTATTCAGCTTTATTTAAGAACTTTCCCATTAGAAACATTTCTAATAAGTTTGTGGCAATGGAAAACATGAGCGTAAAAGGTGTAGAGATTGAGGTTGATATTTTGCTTGTTTGTTTTCAAACACATGTACTTGGCAAGGTGTAGAACCATAGGATCATTAAGGTTAGAAAAGACCCTGAGATCATCAAGTGCAACCGTTAACCCATCCTCACCATACCACCAAACCCTCAGTGCCACGTCTGCCCTTTCTTTGAGCACCTTCAGGGACTGTAACTCCACCACCTCCCTGGGCAGCCTGTTCCAATGCATTAGCACTCTTTCTGAGAAGCAATTTTTTCCTAATACCCAACCTGAACCTCTTTTGAGAATGATGTTTTGGATTCTGCATATGTGTATGTTGCTAATTTTCAACAAAATAAACTTTAGAAAAATAGACTGTTTTTTCCCTTTCTATTTTTTTCAAGTCTTTTGAGTTTTTTCTTTCTTACAATGGAATTGTCAGTATTTTGTTACTATCTTGTGATACATCCTTATTTTTCCAGTGAAAGTTTCCAGGCTTCATGTTTGAAAATGTGAGCTTGGTGTTCTGCAGTTCATGAGTGATGTGAAAAAAATCATTCATATTTCTCTGCTAGTACTTTCAGGTGCATGATTTTGAATTATTCTTTCTATACAGTTGCAGGTGACAGTACTTAATTTTGATGGCCTATAGCATGAGAGTTCATCTGGCAGTGGAGAAGCATGAATTGACAAATTCCAGAAAATAAAGGTTGCTTAGTGAGAGGCCTTACGGTTTGAGATGGGAGTGATGATTAATTTTAAGCTTAGTTCTTGTTTTTAATTTCTCCCTTTTGTAAAGGGTTTTGTGACGTCATTTCAGTCTTGAAAAACAAGAAGCCTGCAGCCATTCTCATGGGATGGAAGGGCATCATTGTCCTAGCAGTACTTTCTGCTATTGAATGTCTTTCACTTAAATAATTCAATTTTCTTTTTAAGTACTTCTGACTAAACTTTCTTTCATTTGCCAAACAGCAGGCCTTTCAGTGATGTTGTTTAGTTGGACCTGAAAACATCGCAGCATGATCTGTAATCAAGAAGATTAGACTTAGTATTAAGGGAATGAAACTTGGAGGTAAAGGTAGCTTGCTGCAGAAGAAAAGGGATGGAGAATAAGGAAGAGAAAACTTTGAGGGAGAGAAATCTCCCAATTTTTTTTTTTGCAAACGGTAGAAGAAAAAAAATAACTTCTGCCTTTTTCTAAATAAGAGAGAGTAGTAGGAATTGGGATACCATAAACAGTTACAGTATATATGTTTGTGTGTATGTATACTGGGGGAGGGGAGAGTGTGGGGACGAAAAAAGTCGTATTAAATGGGATGCTACTCCTTCCTTCTTCTTCCTTATACACTGTCCTACATGGCCTCTCTTTTCCATTTTCTTCTCTCTGTGCCATTCTGTTGCAGCATACCATCCATTAGAGTCTGTCACCTGTGTGCTTAGCAGCTAGCATTATCGTGTGTATATAAACACCTTTCTGTGTAAGGTTATGGTTCCTGACGCTTTGGTTATAAATGTAAGGTAGGGAATTGATTATTTTAGAGTGGAGTGCATGAATAAATACTGTAAATAGTATTCAAGGAACAATGGAGTTAGGAGGCAAGAGTAATTCCTGTATTGCTGTATGATCTCTGAGAAGTCTCTGTATTAACTTACAAATCAGTCAGAACATTTTTTTCATAAAGGCCTAAGTAAAATGTCTGTGAAACACTTCGACTTTAAAGCTGAGAGATGTATATTGAACCTAGATGCACTACAAAGTTGGACACTAACTTGCACTTCACACATGCAGTATGAGATTAGTTTTTATAACTCATGGTTTTTGTTTTTCAGCCTTCCTGGGTGATCCTGTCTGTTCGCTGTGGAGCTCTCCTTCCGTATCCTTTAAGTTAAAATTTGATGAAATGCTATAGGAAACATCTTAAAATAGATAGCATTGAGTGATTGAGGATTGTTACGTGTATGTACGTCTTACATTTGTGAAATAATAGGATGTATTTTGCTTGTTAAGATCATAGTGTGCTTAAAGCTTCTTTGTCTCACTTTAATTTTCCTCTTCCTTTGTCTGTTTTGGATAAGTACTTATTAAGCATTTGCAGGAAATTTGTTATCAAATGAGCTCAAACATTTTAGCTTGAAGTTGATAAATAACTGAGGATCTGGGAGAAATGCTGGAATGCAATAAGGGAACAATTGTTGGTTCAGTGGAATGGCCTATTTTTATTGCCTTTTCAAGAACCTAAGTAAGAAATAAACACACAATACCTCATACCTACACTCTTAGAAGTAATGCTTTGTTAACTGATAATGGTAACACTCCCATTATTGAGTAGTCTGTGTGTTTTGTAGACTCTTGTGGTTTATGTTGGCTAGATTTATTTTTCTCAGCATGTTTAGAGCATGTATTCTTGCATGTGGATGTTATATTGTGTTTTATTACTTTATACTGTTTCATCTTTATTTGTTTTCCTCAGTTTTTCTTTGGATACTAGGAATGATGACAGTGGCTGTTATTACAGGAAGAACTCCATGCATTTTCTTCTCAGCCCGTTCATATTAGAGATTACGTGTATGTAAAAACTGAAGCAGAGCAGTACCTTTCAGTACAGATACCTGCAGATGATTGCAATGAACAGCAGGACTAGGGAGGAAGGACTAGGGAAGGCTGTCAGGCATGAGATCTCATTTTGGAAGGATAGCAGGTGGTAGTGTTCATAATGGAAAACAAGAGGTGGTAGAAGCCAGAGCCCAGGTGTTCTTATTAGGAATTTCAAGTCTTAATGTGCTTCAGTGATTCAGAATTCAAATTTTTTATCTCATGTTTCGGAATAGATACCCTTGCATCTATTTGTGTGATCTGAGCTGTTTTGGAGATGCCTTGTATATCCCCTATTTCACCAGGAGAATTCAGCTCAGGGAGTGAGCTGTAGGAGAAAAAGAGAATCAGTCAGAAAAAAATGATATATCGAGGTATTTAAAGCTGTTTTGATCATAGTAATGAATTTGTCAAATAGAATTCACCAGTTAGGATGAAACATTTGCTGTAGTCATAGACTATCTTCTGGCCTAAGGAGAATTTTCCTTGAATGACTTTACTTCCAAAGGGAAAAGATGCACCAAACATGACATGGCATAACCCAAAATACTTCTTTATTCAAAGTAAATTGGTTGCTGTCATGAGATCTAGGCTGGTGATTTTCTTTTTCTTGTGTTTTGTACTAGAAATAATGTTTATAAGCCTATTGTTATCAGGAAGGGAGTAAACAGTTGTTTATATCAGACTAATGTAACACGTAGAGCTGGTTGGGGAAAAAAAAGAATAAAATAACTTTGAATTAGTTGTATTTTCAAACTTGTGTTTTATTGCTAGTGTTCTTCTCTCCCATAGAGAAGTTGCACTATTAGGCAGTATGTTTTCTGTCTGAAGCTGTATGTTTTCAAAAGGATGCTCTGAGTGCTGATTTTATTACAAACCCAGAAGAGAAATCAACAGATAAAATGGAGTGGTGCAGTCTATAACTAAATTGTAGGAAAAAGTGTGGGAATGTAGACCTGAATGGCAATTGCTTAGGAAGTCTTTATTGTGGTTATAGAAGAGCGGCCAAATGAAACGACAATTCTCAGGAGGATCATATTCTTGAGTTGCATGGAAGAAAGCTTTGTACACCTGTCAGCAATAAATGTGTACTTGGACATTTACTTTTATTCTTTCTAGCCCTTAGAACCTGGTGTTTTTGGATTTTATTCAGAGCTCACTAAAATGGGTTGTTAAGTCTTAACATTGTTCTGTTTCAGTCTCTTTATGACTTCTACTGCTGTGGCATCCGGCCTTTCATTAGGGTTTTAGGTACTACAATAAGGAAAAAACTGTTGTAGTTAATAGAAAACTTAACTTTTTTCCTGGTTGATTGGTTTGGGGTTCTTTTCAGCCAAGTTAAATAAACGGATCTAGTAAGAGCCTTAAAGATTTTAAGTTTACATGCCAATTTTGGTACTTACTTAATAGGCATTTGAGTATATAAAAAAATTTAATACATGTAAACACAATAATTTTTCCTTTTCCTTATGAATACATTTTAGTGTTCTGCTGTGAAAATTGTTTTCACCACAGGGGACTTCAGAAGGCAGAGTGTTTTGTTCACTACTAACTGATGTCAACACATCAGTTGCAGGCTGTGGTCAAACTGATGGACATCTTAGAAGTTACGTATTGAGCTGTTGCTGTTCTTTGTGCTAGGAGCAGATGCCGAAGCAAAGAGTAGACAGCTGTGTGCTGTTAAAAGATGCAGTGCTGAATCTCTGCCTTAAATGAAATACTGAGCAACACGGAAATTTAGGTTACTCCTTGGACTTGTATTTCTTGGAGTACTCTGGATAATGGCAGTAAATCTGCTCTTAAGTTATAATGTATCCCAGGCTTTGTTGTCAGTTTTGTGTGTTACCTCTTCTGTGTCTCAGAATTTAACTATTGCTGTGCCTCTTGTCAGCAGCTTGAGGAAAATAATTTTATGACATAAGTCTTGGTATATACTTGCTCTATAACACAGCATACATATGTTTTTGTAGTCTGTTTTTCCAAAGAATTATATATGTACTTTAAAACCGTATAAAAGTGTAGAAGAGGCAGGGAGGTCATAAAATTGGCTGGTCCATCTAGTTTTTCCACATCACTTCTGTCAAGCCATTATCTCTCCTATTTCATGAGTCCTGTCGTCGTTTCCGCCCCCCCCCTCCCAAATAGAGACTTAATTTGTAGTCTCCCCAGTCACCTTACAGCAGTGTATTGCTGGAGTTTATGCTTATTACCTGCTGTTTTGTAATGCCATGCTGATTTGCTTGAGCCCCTCTGACCAGGAAGAGCAAACACCTTCTCTTTTCGTTTGGCAGCCTTTTATGAACTTTAAGGTGTCATCTTAACTTCTCAAACCCATCAGTTCTGGTTCTTTCAGTTTCCTCTCATAAGTCATATTTACTTGCTCTGTAAGAAATTCTTGTTGCTGTTTTTGCATACTGTTTCATTTATCCATCTCTTTGCATCTGAAAACAAATATGTATTGCTGTCAGAGATCTTGTTGAGTGTTGAAAGTATGGTGGAAAACTTAACATTAATTTCAGGCTGTGTTTCTGTTTTTACATCCTAGTGTGATATTTTCTCTTGTTTGTCATTCGCAGTAGTGCCTGGATATTTTTTCCCTTGGAATCTGTTGCCTGGCTAACTTTCTGTCCAATTTTGTACCTTGGTATGAAAAAAAATAGCTGTATAAAATCTGATACTTGCTTATACTGACCTGTCTCCTTCTGTTTTCAGATCATCTCTATAGTACTTAGTTAGGTTTGTTATTTTTTTTGATATATGAGCTTATAAGCTTGTTGTTCAGCACCTTTTGTGGACTTGATAACCATATTGTATACTAGGAGAACGTGTTTCTACTTTTCCAGTCTTTGAGAATTTGGAAGGGCAGGATAGGTTCCAAAAGATGCCTTCAGCCAAAAAAATAACAATATTTTATGGAATTTATTGCATACCATATTCATCCTGTTCTGTCTATTGCTGACTGTAACAGAACTGTCTTCTCACTTCTAAGTATGGAAGATAAGCAGTCAATGATAATGGAAGAAAGCTCTGATAAAGACTCAACTCCTTTATGCTTTACTTCCTGTGCTTAGAATCTTGGGATAGAATTGAGGGAGATGTTCTGGGAATGTTTGTAATGTTACCGTAATTGGTCGTAATGTTAAAGATGTCCCTATCCAGTTTATACCTTTTTTTTTTTCTTTCTGGTGTATGCAACTTGAATTGTAAACAAATGACATGCTTTTGAAAATAAAGCATGAGAGCACTATGCATATGGCTTAATTTCCTTCTAATATCCCTCAGGAAACTCTCATTTAGGTCATTTTACATCCTTGACATCTGCTTTCCAGCGTGAATGGCTTCTCTCCAGAATCGTGTCAGACCTTTTTTGGAGTTACTGCCTGTCTCTCTCAGGTAAGAGGTGAACCGTGTTTCAGTCTACCCCAGTGTACGAAGTGTGTGTGATGCTTCACTTTTCAAAGGAGATACCGGTTTTTCTGTTGTAATGTAACTTTTTTTGTGCGTGTGCAGTAGGTGAATTAGCACTTAAAAAGGTTATTTGCCAGAAAATAGTTTTCCACTGAAAATGAAGGAATGAGCATTTGAAACTGAACATTCAGTCAGTAATTTATGTTGTATTCAGCAGTGTGATGATTCTAAAATGAAGATTACAGTACAGTATAAAATCTTTGTTCCTGTTTTTCTATTTAGGCATTAGCACAAAATATTCAGACAACTTGATAGGCATGCTTATGCGCTGGAAACTTAATAAGGATGCCAGTGAGTAAAATAAACGGAAGTGACTTCAGTGGCTTGTGTTCATACCCAGCTCTATGGCTTAAACACACATGGCTTTCTTGTAAGAGCTGAACATCAGTCATTAGAAAGAAACCTTTGTTTACGTAGGCTATTAATTTGGCCTACTTGTTAATAAACTTAAAATAAATTTGCCTAAGATAATAAATAAATCCTGTTTACTTGGTCATTAATGTTTGCTTCTTGTGAAAGGTGATATATTAGTGCTCTGTGTTAAAGAAGTCAAGAGCTTCCTAGTCTGTACAGTCTAAAATGATTGTTTAATGCCTTTTCTGATAGTCTTTTTCTGTCACGTTTTTTCCTCTGTAATTTTCATGCTAATTGGCTATTTAAAAGCCAGAGGTGGTACGTTAGCCAGATTTGTAAACGGCTACATCAAGAATTGTATTGAAGTTCCTCAAGAAGGAGGCAACTGGTTGCACAGAGCTAAAAAACTTATTTACCTCCTTAGGTTTCATCTGAAGACCGAAATACGCTGTGGGCTTTGATTACTTTTTATGGTGGAAATTGTCAGCTGAACCTGAATAAGAAGTGCACTCACTTGATTGTGCCTGAGCCAAAGGGGGTAAGAGTTTATTACATGTACAGTTCTTCCTGTTGTAGCTTCATTTGCTTTTGAATAATAAAAAATTTTACTTCTCCCTGAAGTTAAGATCCTTAAGCTTGTTTGTTAGACTTAAGTAGCTAAATTCAAGAGTTATGCACTGCAGTTAATCAGTTGGTCTTTATTTTCTGCATTAATGAGGCTTTAAGCCTCATTAATTCATAATATGTCCAATTTCATACTGTCATTTATATCTCTGGTTGAATAAATAATATGATTCTTTATTTTGTTTGTCTTAATCTAGTTTCACATATAATCATTAGTGGTGATGGTTTGTATATCTGTAGCTAGAATCAGTGGCCGAAAAAAAAAAAAGAAAGATACAAGTTCGAAAAATGGAATAAAATACACTGAGATGTTTTGCACTGAAAGGAGTACAGTGTGGAAGGAGGAACAGATTTCTTATTTTATTTTTTGAAATACAATTCTCAAAGACCCACAACACTTTCCTCTTAAAGAGGAGTAGTAGGTAAGCAGTACACGACATTCCTGTACAAGTGCTGATGGACAAAGTAGTTATGCTTCAAATCATTCCCTTGTAGGAAATGAGATGTTGTTGTCTTTATGCAGCTGGAGAAATGGAATAAGAAAGATTAGTTAACTAGCTGAAGGCAGCACTGAGCCCGTCAGAACAGCCTTCTGTACTATAATGGCTTTGGTTATAATAGTTCCATTGAAACTTTCTGAAGTGTTCAGATAATCATCTTCCTGAAGAAGAAATAACACTTGTAATAGATTACGTGCATTTGTTCAGAGACTAAAATTACTTAGAAGAAATTGAGACTCACTTAACGAAAATGTGTGCGTAGATTTTTCTGGTTAATGCAGTGGATAAAGCAAGGTTTTACTATAATTTTCTGCATTATATTTTTTATCCTTTTAGTAACATGAGAATGTTTTCATCATCACTTTTTAAATTCATATCAGTGAGAGAAGCTACGTGGGTTAGTCTTTTGTGAGCAACTCTTAAGATCTATATAATATCTCCTTACATTAATACATAAAGCTTCATCAAGTTACATTTTATACACATTTAATCTATTTTTGTTCCACCAACAGCCTTTTTACTATTTCAAAGTTTATGTTAACTATCTGAAGAGGAAAAACATACAGCTGTTGAGATGGCTTTAAACCTCTACGTGCAAAATGTAGGAAAATGCTTCAGAATAAGTCATGGGGTGACACTGGGAGAAGGGAAGATTGCTTATAGAGTATGGTTAATGTTTACTTTTTTCCCCATGTTTAATTTAAAACTTTTAAAAGTGCTTTTATGGTTTATTTTGTTCAAGTCTGTGATATTTCTTCTGTGGAAGCTAAAAGGATGTATTGAACACCATCTTACTTGTCTTCTCTGTCACAACAATATGTAATGCTTAATTGAAGAGCATTACTAACTAAAATTAGATTTTTAAAGGTAATTGTTTGCATTTAAGAGTTACCTTAAATCAAGCATTTTAGAATAAGGGCACTGTCTTAAATTTACCACTTGAACAGAAGAAAGCACACTAGAATTTCATGTCTTTAGAACAAAATAAATACCTTGCTTTGCTTCTGCAGGGAATGAATAGAGGCAAATTTATAGGATAATTATTTAAAACGCATCTAGGCCTGCTGCTCTGACATACTACTACAAGGGAAACTGCAGCAGTTTGTAATGAGAATAGTTTTGATGCTAGTGAAAGCTTGAATGATTGCTTTGTCTAGACATGAGATTGATAAAACAAGATTCTTAATAATTCTCAGCACAAAAAAAAAAGAACAAAAACTTGTATCTGCAGATAAACTGTTTCATCTGTAATCTCTTTATTGTGTATGAATGACAGTTTCATTGTTGGAAATAACTCTGGAGAATCACTAAATGAAATTAATTTCCTCTGTATGCACTGATTGTTAATTCATATTGTATATTTTATAAAGAAAATCCCAGTTTAATAATTTTTAAATATTAGATCCTGAAATTAGTTTCAAAACTTGTACTAAAAGTTTTTTTCAGTATTTTTATATTGGTGAGGAGTTTCTATCAAAGAGGACATTTGAACACATAGAAAATTCATTCTGTGTGTATTCCTGCTTAGTTAGGAGAATAAATAGTGAAATGATAGGGAGGAATAAAACGTTCTACCTTGTCAGTATCGTATACTCCCACTGAAATTGATTTAGCTAATACATGGACAGAAAAATAACTTACAAGTTGAGGGCCATATTATGGTTTGCAGCTGCTGAGAAGGTATATGAGAAGTAGCCTTCCTTTTAGTGATCTGTATTCATGTTAAATTTCATTCTTCCAGTGATCAGCTCTTAAACATTTTTGTCTACTTTATTGTAAATTGTTCATTTTCCATAGATGCTTTTTCATGTTTTACTTAATTCTAATGGAACAAATGTTGGAATAAACTGTATTTAGGCTCACCTTAATGTCTGCCTTGAAAAGAGCTGCATCGAAATATTTACTGTGACACACTTAACTGTAGGTGTTCTGAAGACTTCTACAGAATCATGTATCTTTTTGAATCTTGTGGTGGTTGAGTTTCACAAGAATTTAGAATCACAGAATCATTAAGATTGGAGGAGCTGTCTAGGGTCATCTAGTCCAACCATCAGCCCATCACCACCATGCCCACTAAACCATGTCCCACAGTGCCACATCTCCATGGTTACTGAACACCTCCAGGGATGGTGACTCCAGTGATTTGATGGGCAGTCAGTGCCTTATCACTCATTCTGAGAAATTTTTTCCTAATGTCCTGTGTGAACCTCCCCTGATGCAACTTAAGGCAGTTACCTCTTCTCCTAGGTAATGATGTTTTGCAGGTGAAGACTTGATCATCTGCATACTTGTCTTCCTAGTCAATCATGTTTTAAATGTGGGGGTTTTTGTTTGAGTTGGAAACTGTAGTTAGGTACAGTGTTGTAGTTTGTTTTGTTGGTTCTGGGAGAAAGCAATTTCTGTGATTGAACAGTCTCTTGTGATCTGCCTTTCCATACTCTATCCTAGCCCCACCAAAAGTAACTGTTGGTTTTTTTGGTTGTGGTTTTGTTGTTGTTTTTGTCTTTCAATGAAATGTTTTCATCCTTTTTATTTTCTTCCTTCTTTTTTCCTAGGAGAAATATGAATGTGCTTGTAAGCATGACAGCATTAAAATTGTGACACCAGAGTGGGTATTGGATTCCATAGCTGATAAGGCTAAAAAAGAAGAGACTCCGTATCATCCTCGTTTAATTATATACGAGGAAGAAGAGGAGGAGGAGGAGGAAGAAGAGGAAGAAGCAGAAAATGAAGAGCAAGATTCTCAAAATGAAGCTAGTACTGATGAAAAGTTATCAAGCCCAGCATCTTCTCGAGAAGGATCACCTTTGGGTGATCAAGGTTTTTCACCAAAATCTACTACTGCTGATAAGGCAAAAGGGGAACTGATGTTTGATGATTCTTCTGATTCTTCTCCAGAAAAGCAGGAGAGGAATTTGAATTGGACACCAGCTGAAGTTCCACAGGCATCCACAGCAAAGCGTAGGTTGCCTCAAGGGAAAGACTCTGGGTTAATTAATTTATGTGCCAATGTCCCACCAGTGCCAGGTAATATCTTGCCTCCAGATATGAGAGGCAATTTAATGGCTTCAGTACAAGGTGCCCAAAGTTCTGACCGACAGGAAATGATGGCTGCGTGGAGTCCAGCAGTGCGGACGTTGAGGAATATTACTAATAGTGCTGATATTCAGCAGATTAATAGACCTTCAAATGTAGCACATGTAAGTGTTGGATTTTTTGTTTATAAGATATTGGACTTGTTATTAGGAACTAACATTTCCAAGAACTTAAATTTCCTTTTATTGTTTTCTAATGGTACAAAGGATTAAAACTGTTACTTAGAAATTGTTGCCAAATTAATAACCTCCCCATAATAATTATCTTCATTCCTAGCAGGTTCACAGAAGTAAGAATGCATGTGGAAAAGTGTTAAGAGTAAAGCTGTGTTTAACTACAGCTTTGTTTAGAGTTTCATGGTATTTGGGTATTGGGGAAAATAAAAGGTTCATTAATTTAAAATTATTTGGTTAGTTCTAAAAACCTGATTTCATACCCTTCAAGCTTCTTATGTAGTGCAAGGAATTATTAGTGGTATAAACACATGAAGGTGTGAAATGGATTGTTCTTACAGTAGATTCAGTTCTGTACTGTTTTGTTCTGCTGGGCATCATTAAGTTGTTATGCAGCATAGTCAGGATTATGATGCAGAAGTCCTAATTTACAACTTCTTTTGACACTCATAGTTGAAATAATTGTAGCTTCTGTGTTGAATTTATTTTTGGAAGAGAGTAAAAATCGAGTGAGCATGCATTGAAATAACTTGCAGCATTGAAATCCTTTTTATGGGAAAGGAATGTGGGAAAAGCAGGTGCTGCTAAATGTTAAGCATAACTTCAATTATACTGATGAATTTAGAGGTGTTTGTCTGAAAGTAAAACTTTGAAAGGTTCCTGAGTAATGTACAGCCTTACAAGTAGTACTCAAACACAAGAAGTGGAGTCACTCAGAGACATTGGTTCTTTGCCTGCATAAAAAAGAAATGCTAGCTTCCTTGTAAAACTTTGATTCCTCCACTCAGTGCCTTGAAAGGTTGAAGGACTGAGATTTCTGGGTAAGGAATGAGCAGAGTGGCCAAAATTCTGGTAGGGTGGCTAGTGCTTTCATGTCTAAATACAGCATTGTCTGTAACACGGTCATTTTACTGTATAAAATACTCTTCAGTGGCCTCATATCAGAGTATTTTTGCATAACTAGTATTTATGCAGATACAAGGCTGTTGGTGGTATTGTGATTTGGTTAGACTTTGTTCTGTAGAAGTCTGTTAGCTTGGAGATTGACTGTGATGTACAAGGGCTATTTTCAAGTGCCGTGCTTGGCTGCTGTATGAGTTAGGGTGCTAGCTCCAGTAGTTGGAGGAAGTCTTCGCTTCTGAGAATTGTGGAACTGCCTCATAGAGGGCAGATCCCTCTAGTATCTCAGAATATTAGTTCTGCAGTTTTTCTTAGAACTTCTCTTTGGCTAGCTTAAGTTATCCTCTATCTAGGTTAAGTCTCCCTCCAGAACTTCTTTTCTTTGGCAGTGGCAGGGTTCAGGAACAAGCTAACTAACTCCTATGGAGATACTCAGAACCTGCCTGAATGCTTTCCTGTGCGTCCTGCTGTAGGGAACCTGTGTTATATAATAATGAATGGCAAGATGCATATTAATAAGATGCTCTGTAGCTATGAAGTTATTATGTGAGTATAGCACAAGGATACTTTTCAATGTTCGCTTCCTTTATTTTGAAATATCTGTCCTGAAGCTCCTGTAATTTTGACTTTTGGTACTTCTTGTGGAGTCTTCTAATGCTGAACCACAGAGAAATTCTTTCTGTATCTGTTAATTTTTACTTATTGAATACTTAGAGTGTGTGTGGTGCTGTCTAGAGCTTTGAATGATGAGTGGTGCGCTGGTAATCATAATTTGTGCTATACCAACAACGTAACGTTGCACATGTAAAACCTGAGGTGTTTTGAAGCACACTGTAAAAACATTTGAATCACCTCTACTAAAGAATTGATGAGCATCTGATATCGAGAGGATGCAGTTAATTGGATTTGTCTTAGCAGTGTGCCTTTCTTCCTCTGTCTAGTGCTCACATGCATCAGCAAAGTTTAAATTGTATGTGATGAAACAGGAATCATGCTTTGTATGATTCACCAAAGCTGATTTAGTGTTTAAAAGATTTTATAAATGGTGAGACTGTAGCTTCCTGTAGCTCCTTCTGACTTATGATAGCTGAGTTTATTAGGAATTTGCCAAGTTTTCTCATTGCTAACTTATCCTCTTGCTAACTTGTTTCCACTCTGTTAATTTTAGATCTGAAAATGAAAATCCAGATTACTTCAGCACTTTGTATCAACTGTAAATCTTTTTTTTCTCAATAACTATTAGTGCTGAGAAAATCCATGTCTTTCTTTGTATTTTGGGACACATTTTTAAAAATGTAGCTAAATATCTTTGCATTGGATCAAGAGAACAAAGCCTTGCATTAAACTCCCATGTTTCAAACAGTGCTAATTAATGGTGGCATTATTAATGATTTTGAAGTAAAAGAAAATCTATGGAGCTAAACTTATAACTTAATGGGCCAATGGGATTGTAAATTGAGTATTGCAGTTGGTTGAGTTGATGAGTATAATTACTGATACCTAATTAACCATCATAATGCATGTTATCAAGAATATGGAGATGGGTTTCAATCTTCGATTTTGCTGAAATGTGTTGTTTTATTAGGGGTAGAGTATAAATCCACATTCCGATGTGTAAGTCCTGTCTTTTCACTTTGGGAAAACTGTTAGCACTTAAGGATTTTTGTTGAGCTTAGTATGTATTTAAGCATAAGATTCCTTCCTTTTAAGAGATTTTCCCAGTAGTTGTTCAAATATTTTAAAAATTGAATGAGAACAAAATATCACAAAACTAATCTTTGTTTTCTAGATATTGCAATCACTTTCAGCACCTACAAAAAGTTTAGAACAACAAGTAAATCATAGCCAACAGGGACATCCAAATGCGGTGCTGTTTAGTCAAGTGAAACTAACACCAGAGACACATTTATTGCAGCAGACACATCAAGCACAGCAGCAGCAGCACCATCCTCTTTTACATCTTCAACCTCAGCAACTTATGCAGTTGCAGCAGCAGCAGCAACCCCAGATTTCCCAGCAGTCTTTCCAGCAGCAACAAACTCATCAGTTTTCGCAACAGCAACAAGTTCATCAGCAGCACCAGTTTGCACAGCAGCAGCTTCAGTTTCCGCAGCAGCAGTTACATGCTCAACAACAGCTACACCGTCCTCAGCAGCAGCTTCAATTCCAACAGCAGCATGCTTTGCAACAGCAACTTCATCAGTTGCAGCAGCAGCAGCTACAGCAGCAACAGTTGCAGCAGCTTCAGCAACAGAACCTTCAGCAACAGCAGCTACAGCATCAGCAGCAACAAATTCAGCAGCAGCAGTTACAACAGCAGCATTTACAGAGATTACACCAACAGCATCAGCAACAGCAAATGCAGAATCAGGCAACACAGCACTTAACTCAGACGTCTCAAGCACTACAGCATCAAGCTGCAACCCAGCAGCAGCAGCACCATCAGCAACAACAGACACAACTGCAGCAGCAGCCGCTTTTTGGACATGATCCATCAGTAGAGAGTTAGTAATATTACCTTCTGGTCCTGGAAAGAAATGGCTAATGGCATGATGGAATTTGGGTTAGAATATAAAAAAATAGCTCTGTGTTTACAGTATGGGATTGTAAGACTTAAACTCTGTTCATGGTTCAGGACTTGTTTTAATAATTTTTATGCTAACATTTAAATTACAACTAAGGATGTCCAGAAATCTGAAAAGCCTAAGAGTCCTGAAAACTTATTTTCAAATATGTGCTAGTGGCATAAACTATATAAATTATGCTGTGTGAACAGCATGTGCATGGTGTAATTTCCTTCCATTGAAAGAGGGGGATGGGGAGGCTTTCAAAGACTGTAACAACTGGAAAGATAGCTTAAACTTTGGAAATACTAGCTCCAAACTGATGAGGAGGCAGTATCAGATAAAAATTGTTACAGCTGGCTTTGAATTCTGTTAGTGCCAGTAGGGCTGAAAGCTTTTTAATTGTTTTGGTTGATCATAGATGATCTGTGTATTCCTTTCAGCATCCATTCCTTCTACACTTTCACCCACCCCTTCCTCCACCAAAAAAAAAAAAAAAGGAAGAAAACTACAAATGCTGATCCAAACTGTGTTTTTAGGTGTGGTTGTCAGCCTTGAGATTTTGCATCCTGCTTTCTACAAGAAAGCATTACTTCAGAATTGAGTGTAGTTTCTAACTTGGTAATAGTAAAGATTAATGTAGTGAATGTGTTCTGAAATGAACTCTGCAGACCTTTAAGTATTTAATTTTCTGTTCTTTTATGTGCCGAACTATTTCAGTTCCAGAAGATTATTTCCTACTGGGTTGTGTCTTTGCAATTGCTGATTACCCAGAACAGATGTCTGATAAACAGCTGTTAGCAACCTGGAAACGGGTAAGATTCTACTGTATTTCTGAAGAACTAATGATAACCGTGCTCTCATAGTAACTGAATCCTAAAAGGAATAATTGGAAATACTTTGACACTGTACACTTTTATTTAGGTATGTTTTTGTTTAATATTTATGTTATGACTTAAATAAATATCGTTCTACTGCAGCAGACCAGAAAAAGTAATAAATACTTTACATGTGGAGTCTGACTGAATTGGGTTTTTACTCAGAACACTAGCTAAATTCGAGCACTAACTGTTTCCCAACTATTTATACTTTTAATCAGGCAACTGTAGTGCAGTAAATGTAATATAGTACTTAATTGTATAATTTTTTTTGCATATAATTTTGGCACTTAGTAGGCTGTGAGGTATCCACCTGGGTGAATAAGATGAAGGAATAGTGTTTCTATTTTTTGCCAACTTCTATTTTTCAGAAAAATCTGATTGTATCCTTTCCTAAATGAGAGGACTTTGATGTTCTTCAGAAACTTCTGATGGATTTTATAGTTGAATTTTCCCAGCAATTTTGCATAATCAAGTAAGCTGTTGACATTTTTAACAGCACTTGTCTTTATTGCTGAGATAGAATTGAATGGTTCATGAAAAATTGTTTAATAGTTACATTGCAAAAGTAAAAAATGAGGTTATTTTTGTTTATATATAGTCTTTTTTTCTTGCATCTTAAAAAGCTAACGTTTTAGAGTTCATTGAAAAGGTACATATTTAATTTTGTTTTCTCCTATTTTTCCCCAAATTCTGAAACTAGATAAACACACTTCTTTTTTTGGGGGGGGGGGGGTGAGGGGGGATAACTCTTCTGTGAAATAGTTCAGTCTCCTCAACACTAGACTTTCATTTCAGGCTGTTTATTTCTTAGAGTAATTTTAAAATTGTTAGGTAACGTCTTGTTTTGTTGTTTTCCCAGATCATTCAAGCACATGGTGGGACTGTGGACCCTACACTTACAAGCAGGTGTACACATCTTCTGTGTGAAAGCCAAGTCAGTAACATGTATGCTCAGGTAAGCAAATGAGTAACATGTATTTCTGAGTCATAGCATGGCATGGGTTGGAACAGACTTTAAGCATCACCTGATTCCAACCCCTGTGCTGTGGGCAGGGTTTCCACCCACTATATTAGGCTGCCTAGAATCCCATCCAACCAGGCCTTGAATGCCTCCTGGATGGGGCATCCACAGCCTCTCTGGACAACTTGAAATGCCTACTTTTATTCCCTTAATGGAAAGGTGGGGGGCTTTCAGTATGTACATCATGCTTTAAGTGTAAAATAAGTTTCCCATGATACGCTTTTTTTTTTAATCGTTTGTTGTTTGTAACATAACAGACTTAAATAATACATATAGTAGTTTATTCCAGAGATCACTGAGTAAGATTCTCTGAGAAACAGAGTCATGAAAATGTTGAGAAGAGCAATCACTAAGATTGAAGCTTTGTATTGTAGAAGAAGTCTAAAATAAAATAAAGATGTATTTCAGTTTTTAAAAGTTGTTCATGCATATCTTCATAGGCTTTAAGAGAAAGGAAGAGATGTATTACAGCACACTGGCTGAACTCAATCTTGAAGAAGAAGAAAATGGTACCACCTCATCGAGCGCTTCATTTTCCAGTGGCGTTTCCACCAGGAGGAAAGCCATGCTCTCAACATGTAAGAAGGAGAAGCTTACCTTTGCTTGTTTCATTACATGAGCTTTATTAAATTGTAGCTAGAAAGTGCTTAGTTAAAGCAAAATGCACGTTTCTTATGTCATACGAAGAAAAACTTACCTTAATCTTAGTCTTATGTTGATGGGGCATACTACCATGTGATTCAGAGTGCTTTGCACATCTTGCTGAATTCTGAGAGCTAAATATTAACACCTGCGTTTGAGTATCCTTCTCTTAGAAAGAGAAAAGGTACGAAGATAACATGAGTTATTCATAGTAATGTGACAGGAATCCAAACCTCTTATGTTTTAAGTAACAGTGCATCTAACATTTTATGCTTCTTTTACACGAACCCAATGTTTTGAGGATTTTTTTGAGTTCTTTCTTTTTTATAGTCAGTACCAAACAAATGCCGTTAAAGGAAGCTTGTGCTTCCAGCTAGCAGTTCCAGTAGTCTTTGTGATATGGCGTGTAATGAGGAGCACTGGAGAAATGGAAATACTTAGGGTCAAAAAGTAAACTTGGAAGTTGAATGCGATTCATCTTGGTATACACTGCAACATAAAACAAGATGTGAAAGTATGTCTTGATTTTGGATTTCTTTGTCCTGAATGCAGACAGGATGACAGCCTTACTACTGACAGTTTCTTAAGGATGTAAAAAGATACAGGTTTGATGAGATTACAGTATAGCAATATGCATGTGAAATGTGGTTAACATAATCTCAACAACAAAATTGCAATTGCCTCTTTTTAAATAACGGGAAAGAATGGCAAAAATGAAAATTTGACAAGACTAAGGGTAAGAAAAGTGGATTAAAAAGTGTATTAGGATATTACCTAATGATAACAAGGGTAAGAGGTAGAATTAAAATTTGCTTCCTATGATCAGCTGATACTGCTTATTCAACTTCATGGCAGAGAGTTGAAAAGATTTTTTTTTAAAGAGGAAGTTGGGTAAGTAAGTAAAAAAAAAATTGTTTTCAACAATATAAAGAGCAGCAGAAGAAAGTGTTGAAAGATGTGTGAGAAGAAATCTAGGTGTGAGCTTTTTTTGTAGTAAAGCTGTAGTATGAATGTAGTAAATTACAAAAAGCTGACCAATAGAATGAAAATAATTCTTTCTGAGTCAGAGCTAGTGCTAGAAGCCTGTAATTCTTATGTATAAACAAACTGGTTTTAAATTGTGTTTTATGTATGCTGCAAGCCACGTTTTAAGTGCCTGTATACCATAACTAAAATGTATGTTTTATTAAAATGTAAAAAAGTTACTAACATAGAAATATTTTGAACAGAGATGTTTCATAAGTATCTTCTACTTTCAGTTATTTCTGTCTTTCTATCTGTATGTAGATAATCTCTGTGACAGGATTTGTTGATAGTGACAGAGATGACCTCAAACTCATGGCGTACCTAGCAGGTGCCAAATACACAGGCTATCTATGTCGCAGCAACACAGTTCTCATCTGTAAAGAGTAAGTAGTTTATCTCCAAAGTGTTCACATCCTCAGTTGCTTCTTACCACTTAATGTGTTTCTAAATGTGAAGTGCTCGTTACAGCTCACTGTTTAATCATTTTCGTGATTTGAAAGCATTAAACTTCGTGATGTTGCTTCTTGAAGAAAATGACTGCATGCTTCTATCTTAAATTTGGCCACCTGAAAATTGGCAAAAGAAAAGTCATTTCTTGTTGCGCTGTTTTAGATTACTTTGCAATTGGCAATTACTGTTGTATTGTCAATAAGCAAAATATATTGGGGGGGGAGGGGTTGGAATAATTGTTTTTAAAATTCTGGAGAAGGGAAAACTGAGTTAAATCCAGTTCTAGCTTGATTGCATTTGGGGCAGAAATTCTGCCCTAATTGACATTGCTTGTTCTAGCATGTAGAGCAGGAGTGTTTTTTTGAGGGTGCCTACTCTATTACAGTTAAAATAGATAATAGGCCAACATCGAAATACTGATATTTTAAGTTTATTAGTGTAAGTACTGTTTATCTGTTTTAATAAAACCTTTTTTCTTCATCTCTGAACAAGACCCAGTGGCTTGAAGTATGAGAAGGCCAAAGAATGGAGAATACCATGTGTAAATGCACAGTGGCTATGTGACATACTGCTAGGAAATTTCGAAGCTTTACGGCAGATACAGCACAGTCGATACACAGTATTCAGTCTTCAAGATCCACTTTCTCCTAGTCAACATCTAGTTCTAAACCTGCTGGGTAAGTTTCCCAAAATTCTGTGATCTGTAGTGTTCGTTTATATAAACCTGTTTAATCAAGAGAAGCATCTTTATTCTGCCATAACTTTGTGGAGTTTCACTTTTGTGGTGTTCTTCACTTCCTAGATGCTTGGAGAGTCCCATTAAAGGTATCGCCAGAACTTCTAATGGTATGTTGAGTTATACAGCGGTTTTCATAAGATTGCTGTGTAGTGTTTTTTAACATCTGAGCTTGTGTGCATATGGTGTGAGAAGCATGCCAGAAGAACCCACACAAACTATGCTGGTGGCACTTGCTTTTAGTTGTCTATTTGCATAAGTCTTAAAAATAATCTTCTGGAGAACTAAGAAACTACAGTGTATTATAGAAAATTGTTACTTCTGAAATATTGTGGCCTAGATCTTCACTCTTTGTTTTTACATAAGACCGTTAGACGAGGCTTTGTATTTTGGAGTCAGTACTTAGCACAATCTGAAAACAGGCCACAAATGGGTTTTTAAAGCAGAGCACCCAAAATTTGTAAGAATTTTGTTATAACCATTACTAAATTTTAAGTAGATAAGGTAATGCAAATTATGGGTTTGAAATACTTTGTATCTTGTCTGAAAACCAAAGCCATGGTCACAGTACCAAATACTCAATTAAAAAAAAAAAAAGTTGTGATTTTAAAAAAGCAAAATTATAAGAAACATTCAGGAAACTAAGAATGCACTGTTTAAAAAGTTTTTTTTTAATGGAGTGGATTCTATGAAATACGTAAAATGAGACAGGTATAAATTGCTGTCCACACCATAGCTCTTATCTTCTGATCAGTTTCCTTGTTCTGAATATGAAGAATGCTGTTTCAGTTTTAGCCTACTGGAAGTTTTTGTACTGTAATTTCTCTTTCCATTTCAGATTTATACTTGATAACTGTTCTCACTGTGCCTGTCTTGACGTAGGTAATTTCTAGTTTGAGCTAATGAGCTTTCAGTTCATTTGTACGACAAATGACTGTCAGATAACGTTTTATATTGCACAAAAATACTTCGACTTAGTCTTTGTATTCTGGGTTGCTTACCTCAGTCCATTTGTGTATGCTTCTAAAGACAGGAGTTTAATAATTGTAGTAACTTAATTAGTACCCGGATCGAATTTAAATTATTAATACAATTTGTTGATTTATTACATTTCAGCTGTAGAGGTAGCCAGTATTTCTGTATCTCTTACTGTGACCTAAAGTTCAAAACACTCTTACACTTGCAGTCCCCTGTGAAATGGTATTGTACTCCATTAGGAATCTAATTTAAAAAAAAAATGTACTTAATGTTTTATCCTTGAAGAGATTAAATTAATTTTCAGGTGTAGATTTGAAAGTTAAAAACATGTCACACTTCCTGCCACTGAGAACTTTCAAGTTAGTTGTGCCAGGGAGAGTCTGAAAGCCTCGCTTCTCTACTTCTACGAAAATTCTCTAGTGACTAATCTAGTATAGAGGAAACAGAAGTTTTTGTGAAATGACTACCCAAGCATCCACTGGAGCTTCTGTTGCTCTGATCAGGGAACTTGTTTCTAAAATCCAGGTGCCACTATTTTCTGTTGATATGTAAATTTCTGGAAGACTACTTCCACATATTTTACAAATCAACAGGTTTTTTGGTCTCTTCCTCATTTAATTCTTTGAGTTTTCCAGTAATAATCATCCTCATTATTTAAATGGGACCAAAAAAAACCAAACACCAAAAACATTTCTCTTTGGAAAACATTTTTCTTTGGTCTTCACTTAAATGGTTGCATAACTGTGCAGAAGCTTTAGTTAATGCTCATCTGTGCTCTTGGGTCAGCTGTGTGAGCAGTCAGTGCACCAGTACACATTTGGTAGCATGTCTTTCTCATTTCTGTGTTTGAATTGTAGTCTCAGAACACTGTTGTGCAGTTCTCCTGTTTCAGAATAGAAGTTGGTTTCCCTGCTCAGTTCAGATGTAAACACATAGATTGTCTTAATTTCAGGGTGTGAGGTTGCCCTTGAAACCAAAGCAAAATGAATCCAGTCTTCAGCCGTCTTCCAAAAGAGCAAGGTAAGAACAATCAGTGCCAGTAGTCCGTAATTTACTTTACTGTGTAACTGTGAACTGCTCATCATTCTGGTTCCATCCCATGCCCTGCTGATTGAAATAACTAGTAGCGTTTCTTGCATATTGCCAGCTATTCAACAGGCAGAAATAGAACAATAACTGGAGAGCAGAATAGTAAGAGAACTAGGAGAGAACAGAATCAGGAGAAAATGCTCTGTTCTCAGCGTAACAAATTTTTTATCTAGAAGATTGATCCTGCCTAATTCTCGTTCGTCTTTGTATTTTCATTCCTAAAAGTTGCAGGGGTGTGCTTATCTGTTTTTAAAATAATACGACATTGCTCCCAGACTTTTATTCTGCTGTATTTCATGTATTTTGTAGGATTGAAGACCTACCACCACCTACTAAAAAGCTTACACCAGAGTTGACACCATTGGTGCTCTTCACTGGATTTGAACCTATGCAAGTTCAACAGTACATTAAGGTGACTTTTGCTCTTACCTCTTGTGAACTACATGATACTGTGTTCTTTCTGGACATTGTGTTCTTGTTTCATCAGACTTGATTAGCATATGTGTAGTCAATAAAAACTGATACTTGCTGCGAGTGAAATTAGAATGTAGATTTATGTGAGATTAGTTTTGTTTGATAACTTTGCTGCTTTAGTTTACTTTGTGCCTCTGCTACGTTTTCATTCCCTATGGTTGTTTCAGAAGGCAAGACCCAAACCATGAATGTTTTGTGGTTGTTGTTTTTTTTTTTAAACCAGCAAACTTCACAACCAAACTTAGGTAAGGAAAGTAGCGATTGCTGTACTGTATAAGACCCAGGCTTCTTCTCATGTAATGTTAAGTACTTCAAAGGAAGCTGATGGCAGAGCTTATGACAGACTTGAGATCATATGTTCCCATGTTTTGTTCTGTTCTCTCATAAATCTCTCCCACAACTTAACGATGTAAAAATCCAATCACTCCTTGAACTTTAACAGTCAGTAAGTATTAGGTCAGAAATAGTTTTTCATTTGTTATTTGTCACGTGTTGGCTAAAATTTGAGACACAGTGGTGGTGTTTTGTTTTTTTTGCCTACTGACCCCAGTAGGGCATGAAATATCCTGCTGCTTTTACCTGCTCCAGATGATCAAAAGCAAATGAGGACTAATTTGATTCTATTACGTTTCTTAGAAATACATGTCACTTAAGCACGCCTCAAATAACCTAGTTTCTTTTTGATCATACCTGAAGTATTTTTCATGTAGTTGGAATTTTGAGGTTTTTTTCCATTATGGTGTTTTCATTTGAAGTTTGATAGAACATATTTTGGAACATAAATGATTTTTCAGTTTATCTCAGTGTCACGGGTTTATCTAGATCGATCTATGTGACAGGGGGCAGCAGGCCTGTAGGGCCCCTGGCCCAAAATGGGAA
>JANHGO010004468.1:0-24920 GCA_024606505.1 Aquila spilogaster | reverse complement strand
AGGGAAAGAGGGGGAGATGGAAAAGAGGGAGAGGACAGAGGGAAAAGAGGGAGAAGAGAGGGGAGATGGAAAAGAGGGAGAGGAGAGAGGGAGAAGAGGGAGGGCAGGGAGGGGAGAGAGGGGAGAGAGGAGGGGAGTACTATCAGGGTAATAGCAGTCATGCACTGGAAAATGCTTAAAAATAAAAAAAAATGTATTTCATTTAAATGAAAATAAAAGAAGAAAATAAACTACATACTGCTTTCATCAATAAAAACTATTTAAATATATTTTTTTCACAGTGCACTCAGTTGTTTTAAGAACATAAACCTAATTTTAGAAATAGGTTTTTTTTTGTGGAAAAAGTTACTAAGTAAAAAACAAAACAAAACAAAAGGTTTCTTTCAGAAAATATATTAAGACCAAGCTATTCCTCTTTAGTTTATTAGGATAATCAAGATGATAATATACAGTGTGATTTTATTGAAATTATTAATGCCATAAACTGAAGAAAGGCTGTCAAGTGTAGAAATATTTTGGAGATGAAGAGATGTCATGCCCCACTAAAGATTCCTCTTCAAAAAGAGTAAAATTAATCTGACATCTTTATAATAATGGAACAGAGTGGACCAGAAACCTGACCTGAGATCTTTGAATTCATAAATTACCATAAAGTCTGTAGGAATATGGTTATTGTGTATTGCAGACAGGATGTTTGAACTCCTGGAAGGTATCTTACTTCTATTTTAAAACAAGGGTATATTCTAAAAAGTTGGTGTAACAGTATGCTAATATTTTAACTTCTCAGCGTACTGCATTTTTTTTCAAAATAAGGCCATAAAACCTACATATCTTTATCTCAAACTTCATTCATTAGCAAAAGTGAACAAACTAGATTCGTTTGTGATCTAAGTTAATGAACTTTATAGGTGAAAATGTTCCTTACCACCTTGAATCACTTTGAGTTGCAGATTCCTTTGAATCCAGCTGAATTATCACCACCAGTATTTTTCACCCAACTATGTATAATAGGTACAGTATAGATGTTCACATTTGACAAGGCTGAGAAGAGAATTTTGTTAAGACTTTTTAATTAAATCACTTTAGTGACTAAGCAAGAGAGAGAAGACAGTCCACTTTCTTTTTTTTTAATATAATTTGTAGAAAACTACCAGTGATTTTTGCTGAAATGTCACAAAATACATCAAGTGAAATTTTTAGTCATAGAAATATTTGTTTATAATTGTTCTACCAGAATAAAAACAAACATCATAAATGAGGGAATAAAATAGAGCCATTACATAACTCCACTACTAACTATACAAATATGCTAATCTTTAATCATAGAACAAACAAAAGATTACATTAAATAAATGGAGTATGGCAGGTAGTTACTGATGGCACTTGGCTTAGTATGTGTGCTGCTAAGCACAGAAATTAGTAAAAAAAAACACAAATGTTTCATAAGCTGATAAATGAATAACGGCATTCTATTTTTATTTCGTATGGTAAAAAATTGATAATAATTATTAGTATGTTCTTGTCAATACAAATGTAGTTATGCATTATTGATTTTATCTGAAGTATACACTTAAAATCACAATGATTTATTTACTTTAGGTATAGCAAAAAGACTCTTTAATCAGAAATATATTGGCTTTCATATTTTGTTTCTCCTTCTATTATCTGGTCTACAGATACTTTTAAGTCAATCTATTCAGTGCTTTTTCACTTCATAGTAGACAGTACTATCAATAGAGAAGTGCACAGAAATACAGTCTTGCCTGTTATGTCAGAAAAATTGAATTTTCTTCCTTTTTTTTCATTTGTACTTATCTCTCTGAATATTGCAATTCTTCATTTATGTGTCTCTGTTTTAACGCAGGAAACAGAGTTCTTAGTTGATGATTCAGCACTGCCAAGCCTCATATATTTTGATGCCTGAATGACTCTTGGAGTAGTAATGAAAACTGCCACTTCCCAGCAGCTAAGTCTAGTGCAAAAAGAAATTTTGCATGTGAATTTATAGACTGCCAAGATTTAGTTCCAGCTTTCCTTCTTCAGGTTGATATGTATTACTAATATTATCAATCCCAATTATAACAGGATAACTTTTTTTCCTTATTTTCAATGTATAGATATATGCTTTGAACTATGGGGCAAAAGAATGGATCTTTAATTGCTGAAGCCTCCAAGCATCTAAACCATTAATTATGAGCAGTCAGCTAATCAAAATTCTTGGTAGCCTGTGGATAACATAATAATGTAAAATTTTCTGCCCTGATTCACTTGTTTTTTCTATGACTTTCGTTCTCAACTTATGCAGTCATCCAGGGTTGATATTTTAATGGCACCAGTAATAAAAGATGGCAGAATGACATGGCTACTTATGGCACTGAAATATTTTGGACAAAAGAGACATTTACAGTCATGTATGCAGATGTTTTAGAAATTGTCACGTCTACTTTCTTTTTCTCCTATTCTATTTAGGAAAGTGCAAGCAAATTTGACTTCTACAGTGGAAAACTTTAAAAGCTCTTTGCCTCTGGTTTCTACTGTAGTTACATTATAAAGAGAATCTTGAGATCTATAGGCACATCTGTGATTACTTTTACATTAAAAAAAAATACAATTTTCCTGTAATCTAGTATCCTTAAAGCCAGTATTATGAGTCATTCAGACAGTGGATTTGCTAGGTAAGCCCCAAACTGCAAAATGTTTTTAATTCGATGCCAGAGATCTGGGTCAGGCTCCAAATTGTGGGAAAATGTTGGGAAAACAAAGTTAAAGTGGGAGAACACAGGAGATTTTAAACAATCAAACAAAAACTATTGGTGTGCTGGGCCTCTCAAACATTCAGGTAGGTAAAATTCCACTTCTGAGGATATCATTGTCTCATGAATAGCCATGTTTACTGTGATTTCTTTTTTCAAATATCTAATCAGAATTTCCTTTGCTGCAAATGTTGTCTATTGCCCCATATTCTTATTCTGTGCACTTTTGAGAAGCAGCTGATTATTGCCGTCATAACCTCTCACTAGGTAGCTCAAGAGAACTTTAAGTCCCCTTTTAGCTTTCTTTCCTTAACCCAGCTCCCTTGCCACCTTCATACATTTTACGTACTACTGCTCCTTTTATCATCTTGCTGACTTTCTGAAGGATTGAGTCACTACCCTTCTTCTACTGAGGAGCTTAAAAGCAGACACAGTGGTCTCCCAAATAGCACAACAGAAACCACCTTGCACTCCTGTGATCAGCCCCCCATGTGGGTGTCAGCTTTCACTGCCACAAGATAGCATCGTGGAATTGAAACCAATTGGGTTCCAATATTAACTGCAGGGGTGAGAGGACTGGTTTCTAAGATCACTTATGCTATGCAAACAAACCTTAGATGTCTAGGGATCTTCAGGTGCCAAAATGATCAAAATGCCCTATAAAGTTTCTTGATGCTGAATCTGTGGTAGGACTGTCACAGCAAAGGCAAGATGAATAATGAAGAGACACTTATCAAGGGGATGTAATTCTTAGCTTCTCAGTAAATATTAATGCGTTACTAACTAATCCTTTTTTTACTGCTTCCCATATGAAGAAATCCTATTTTTTTCTTCATATTTTATATCTTGCTATATACACATCTCTGTGGTAACGATGCAGCTGTAAACAAAGTATTTACATGAGACTCACTGTCACTGTATAGTCAAAGGTTACTGCTTTTTGTATGAAGAAAAGTAATAATTGCACTTCCTAATTTTGCTTACCCACCTTACTTGTCATCCCTACAAAAGCAGTTGTAATACACAACATTACATTTTCAAACTCAAAGATGGCTTATTTAACTGAAACAACTTCTTGTAAGCTCCATGAAAATAAATTAATACATAAAGAAATAAAAACTCAAATAGTTCAATGCTTAGCATGCACTGCTTAATTAGGTCAGTATAATTAGAATAAAAAGTAACCATATTCTTTGTTTTCTCCTGTAAAACCATGAAACTAACTGTTCATTGAATCCTAACAGGGATTTAGATGAACAGAATTTTAGACAATCTTTAATAATTTTCTGTCAAAGCCACCTGAAATACTCTTTCTTGAAATTTTACCATAAAAAACAATGTATTTTAATGAATTACAAAGAAACTCTATATGATGTGTCTCTTCTACTCATTGCTCTCAATGAGACCAAACATAGAATCTCAGAGGGACGTTATGAGGAAGGTGAAAATTCTTACTTGTAAGTACAACGAGGAAGTGAAAAAGGCTTCCCAGAGAGGTCATACAGTCTCTGTCTATGGAGATTTCCAGTATCAGCTGGACAAACACCAGAGCAACCTAGTTTGCCCCTGTTTTTAGCCTGAGATTTGACCAGATGACCATCTGAGTTATCTTCCAATCTAAACTGTCCCATGAGACCACAAGCAAACTGAAAATGGCAAAATACTTAACAAATTAAAGATGGGGATTAATTCTCTTCTTTAACTCAAATGCAATTTAACCCTGTACCAGGACAATCCCTTTCTCTTTTGTAATCCAAATAACGTTGGGAAGGCAAAAAGCTTCAGTTGGCCTAGGTTTGGAGACTTTGTTTCAGTTTGTAACAGCATATATCTTTAGACTTATTTGGATTTTTTTTTTTTTTAGTGTTATTCTTTCAGTTCAGTGAGATAAAGAAAACTGGTCTTTCATCTGAAACAGATGAAACAGAAACTCATGGAATAATATCTGTGAGTTGGGAGGAACATCTTAGACATACGAAACTTTTAAATACAGAAAAAATAACAATGAATTGTGAAGTAATTCCTTCCTCATGTAAATGGCTGAGGATAGAGACTAACTAAAACTCATTTTTATAAAAGATTTATAGTCTTGAAAATTAACCTGACTGTACTGAGATTAAACTTTTCTTTCTTTCTTTCTTTCTTTTTTTTTCCAAGAGGATTGAGAAATTGAATTCATTATAAAATGCAATGTTTTTGGATGCATGCAACACTATTGAAATAAAAAGAATGCACCTAAAGAAACGGTGTGTTTCTCAAAACATTCAGCAACTGGGACAGACAATGGGGTAGGAGTAAAGAGAGGTAAGTAAAATGAGTTTTTTTCTTCCTCCTTCAAGAGCTAAACAACAACTCAGTACTCAGAACTCAGCTTGTATTAAGACATTTTTCCCACTGATTTATCTATTGATTCATTTTGTTTAAAAACATCACTCATTTGCTTGGTTGGAAACCAGCAGCAAATGCTTATAACACTGATGTTATAACAGTGTTGCTGTAGGAGTATTTTATTGAAGTACCTAAGGCACTGAATAATCACTGATTACACTTTGCTACACTTCTTGATGAGAAGTTATATAATATAAAGTACAAATTTTTATAAATATAAAACACGTTCGCAGCATGTTCATACACTGGAATCATACCTTCAGTACCAAATCATATGAATATAAAGCATTTTTAATTAAAAAAAATGCTGTGAAAAATGTAATTAAAAATATTATCAGCATCTTCCATATATTTTACAAAGATCCAATTCTTCTTTTAGTATCAATAAAGTACAATGGAGATACAAGAAAAACTAAGTAGAATCACTTATTTATTATCTGTTTTAATGGTTATGAACATCACTCTATGATATTTTTTGTATCTTAATATAATTATGCTGAAACTGCTATTTTCAGTTATTAGTAATTGTACTAAAAATAAAGGCTTTAGGATATCACAGGCTGGTATGGCATAATGTGTTTAGCTACGCAACACATTGTGCTAGATGGAAACACAGAATGCAGCACCACTGTAGTTAAAAAATGAGATTTCCTCTGAGTTCACATCCCCTTCAAGCTAAAATGTGGTTTGATGTCTCATGGTCAACTCATGTACTGGGGATTAAGTTAATTAAGAGTTGTCCTACTCTATTAAGGCTCCCTGTAGACTAATTATTAAAGTGCCTTGGATCATTAGAAATCTACAGCAATAGAAAGCCATGAAAAGGGTTGCTTATATTATGAGCACTCCAGTACCCAGTAGATTATCTTTTGCACTAAATAACTTGCACCTTAGGAAGGAGATTATCTTCTCATCTGCTTTTCTGCCACCTAAGAAGTAGAAAAATGTATCAACAAGAAATCTGCATTTTCATTAATATTTCCTTTTTTTAATGTATGCACTTCCATCTGCTTTTTATCACTTGTAGTCAAATTCCTTTTAGGTAGCAAAGTTTCCCTTTGTAATTTCTTATTTTTGTTTTCTTTTTCTACATTCCATCAGCATATAAAAGGCTTAGGGGCTTTGAAAGAATCTAATTATGAAATTAAAAATATATAGAATTATTAAACAGAATTTCTTACAGAAATACAGAAACAAGGTCACAGTGTAGAAACGGCATGATGTTTTCTGTACTATCTTTTAAGAAACTGGAAAATCATGAGATGCGATTCTATTATCTCTCCCCTGTTTCACATCTATGTAGCAATACTCATTTTACTAGAAGTTATCATTTAGAACCATGTTGTACAGAGACAAATAAGACCATTGCAAATGATCACACAAATAATGTTCTTAAATTCTTTTTTTTTTTTTTACCATATTTTTGTATTTTCTCTTCATTTTTAACTGAATCAAGAATGATAAAAAGGGGGGGAGAAGGAGAACAGTAGAAAAATCTCCTTCCCAGAGCTAAGTACTATCTCCTTGACATAGGTGTATTATGTCTCTGACAACTGTTCTCCTCAATAAGTCTATCTGTACTTGCTCAATAGCCAAATGAATTTATTTGCTATTTTGGTAGAAGGAAACTGTGTCCTTTTGAAAACCCACCTTTTCATTTCCCCTAAAATTTTTAGGCATAGGTACAGTTCATGAGGTCACTCAATATGAAAAGAGGTTGAGTAATTACACGGCCCTTCTTAAAGAAAACACTGGACTGCAAGAGTATTACTAGAGCAAAGCCGGAACCTTGCACATAAGGCAATATGTTGGAAGTAACAGACTTAGGAAAAGTTGTTCAGTATAATTGACCTGTTCCCGTGCTTTGCTATTCTACTGTGCAATTTTACAGTTCTGTTTACTGAATAAATACAGGCCACTTAAGATTGTTCAGTATAGATTAAAATGTCCTTTCACTTACAGGCACAAACAATGAACAAGTAGAAATTAATTTTATTTTACAGCCTGACAAATTGAAGACACATATAAAGAAACTTCAGTATTTCAAATACAAATTACTCTTCTGATCTTCATATATCATCTTATCATTTAATTATTAATAGTCTTTGTTAATCATAAATTATGTATTACAGATTATGCTTTTACAGTTTTAAATAGATACAAATCGAATTGATTTGACAAAAATAACCCTGTTACCTTTAATTGTTGATTTGCATAAGTTTGCACTGGAAAAATATTTCATACTAGTTCATTAATCGATGTTGAAGATGAGAGCTGTGACAGTATATCTGAATGACATAAGGATAAATTTACTAAAATACAGCCATTTCTATATGCAAAGGTGTATACCGTTAAAACTGTTTCTCTCAATTTGGAATTGTTGGAAGACTCATATGGGACAAATAGGTCTATGGAATCCTGCACATGCAAATCAAAAGCTGAAAATTCTAGTTTGAAGTAGAAATTTAGAATTAGATTTGTAGCAGAAATAGGGACTTATAAAAAATAGAGATATTTTAAGCTCAAAAATAAATGACGAAACCCTCTGTTGAGCTACTCTATTATGATAGTTCAAGACACTTTATCAAAGAATGGATGGTTGGAGTAGGAAGGCAGCTCTCGGGATCATATAGTCTAAGTTCTCTGTTCAATCATCAAAGTCAGCTAGTGCAGGTTCTGCCAGGTCTGCATTAGGTTATATTTTGAATATCTCCATCATAACTCATGCCCATAGTCTTCTGTTCTATTACTACCAAGCAGTCAGTCTCTCTCTTGTTCAATCTTTCCCATGCACATTGGTAAGATCCCACTCGAAACTTTTTCTCTGGACTGAAGAATCACAGATCTCTTAGTCTGTCATGTGACAACAGAACCTTAACCATCTTCATGACCCTGTGCTGCACTCACTGTAGTAAGTACATGTCTTGTTCATACTGGAGAACCCTCAAGTGAACACAATACGCCAAATGAAGGCTCACCAGTGCTGAGTAAAGGGGAAAGATCACCTCCTTTAGACTTCCGGCAACCCTTTGTGCAAAGGAGCCCAGAATGCTTTTGCCCTCCTTTGCTGAAAGGGCACACTGCTGGCTCACAATCACCTTGCTGTCCACCATGATACCTGCACACTTTTTGGCAAAGCTGCACTCCACATGGTCAGTCACCAGCATGTACTGGTACTGGTGTTGTTCTTCCCTAGGTGAAGGGTATTTCCCTTTGCTGAACTTCATGAGATTCCTCTGTGCCCAATTCTCCACCCATGCGAGATGTCTCTGAAAGACAGCTCAACCATGTGGTGTATTATGTAAGGGTGCACTCTATCCCATCGCCCAGATTGAAGAGCATTGGCCACAGTGTTGGCCACTGGGGTCACACCACTAGTGACCAGCCTCCAGATGGACATTGTGTCACCATTCACACCTCTTTGGGCCCATTCACCCATTTTTAATTCACCTGACTGCTCACTTATCTAACTCATGTTTTGTCATCTTGTTAAGGGTACCTCAGGTGATGCCCCATCAGTGCCAAGTACAGAGGGATGATCACCTCCCTGTTCCTGCTCACTACACTATTTTTGTTACAAGTCAGGATGCCACTGGCCTTTTTGGACATGTGGGCACACTGCTGACTCATGTTCAGCCAGCTGTTAACCAATACTCTCAGCCAGCCTGTCTGATAATCATGGTTATATACATAAGTCTTTGCATGCTGAATATCCTATTATTGGTGAATTAGAGGATTTCTTGTTGTTTCAAGCCAGATAATCGTTCTGCTGAACAGGTAGACCTAGGTAATTACAATACTGATTTGTAATTGTTGCTGTATTGCTATTTGGGGATAGACTTTTTATCCCTAAAACTGTTGGTCTGCCATCTGTTACCACATATCCAAAATCTATAACTTGGCAGAACCACATTAAGCCCTTACACCCTGTAACTGTTCAAAGACTGCCTTCTATGAGTTCAGCATTAACATTTCCAGGTACAAAATTTCCTGAGAAATGTACCAGCTTTTAAAAAACAGACCATGTCTACATAAGGTCCATTCTTAAACACACAGTGTTTCAAATACAAGGCATTTATCTGCACCTACATATTCTGCAGAGTTTAATAGTTTAATATAATAACTATTATCCTTCTGTCCTGGCTTTGTTCAGAATCTACATATCCTAGAATAGACACGTAGTAAGTCATCTGCAGTTTTCTGTAATTGTGGTGTTCAGCATTAATTAATATTTATATAACAATATTAATAACAAAAACACCAACAAATTTCTATGATAATAATTTGGTTCACTTTTTTTTTTCCTTTTTTATGACACGGTAACTATGATTTTAAACTCTTGTGCTAAAATAAGCATACATTTGCTGCTTACAAGGATATAAAGGTGGAGAAAAGATGAAACAACTTGTACATTGTTTACAGAGTTATTACCACAGTTACTACTGTTAACTTGTTTCTAAAATTTGGCAGAAATATATTAACACCTTCTTAATAGAGTTTGTCATAAACCAAGTGGCATATCCTGTGCAAACCTGAAAGCAGACATTTCCTCCATATTGTGGTTTAACCCCAGGTGGAAGCTAAACCCCACACAGCTGTTTGCTCACTCTCCTGCATTGGGGCTGGGGAGAGAATGAGAAGGGTAAAAGTGTGAGAACTTGTGGGTTGAGATAAAGACAGTTTACTAGGTAAAGCAAAACAAGAAATTCATTCACTGATTCCACCTGAGAGATGTCAGTTATTTCTAGGGTAGCATGGTTCACCACATGTAACCTTTACTTGGGAAGACAAACACCATCACTCTGAATGTGTGCCCTTCCCTCCTTCCTCCTTTTTTCACCCCTCTTTACTTTTACTGGTGAGTACAATTTCAAGTGGTGTGAGATAAGCCTTTAGGTTTGGGTCAGCTGTCTTGGTTGTGTTCGCTCTTAATCTCTTGTGTAGCCTCTGCTCCTCACTGGCAGGGCAGTGAGAAGCAGTAAGGACCCTCACTCTGTGTAAGCACTGTTCTGCAATAATTAAAACACTGCAATGTTATCAATAGTCTTTTGTCATAAATCTGAAACACAGTACCGTATGAACTACTTTGGGGAAAAGTAACTCCATTCTAGCCAAAACCAGTAAACTGCATGAAAAAAGATTACAAAAAGCCCATCTGTCCAGCTGCAGCATTAGTGAGAACTACAGAATGGAAGACCACTGCTAGCTGCAATGGTGAAGGTGATAGTGTATTCTTTTGTTTACCATTGTTGTCTATATTGGCGACAAAATTGTTCAAACCATTTAAATTTCTATGAAGCATAAAGATTTCAGACAAAGGCACAGAGAATGACCGAGAATAGGAAGAGCAAATCAGAATACTAATGAGAGCCACGAATGATCTAGATGTCATTAATTCTGTTAAACTTCTAGAAAGTACTGGTCAAAACAGTATTTTCCAAATCAGCAGCATTAAAAAGGATTTAAAAGATTGAATCTGTTCTTTTTTAGATAGCACAAAAGAATCAACTATCCCTGTTCAAGAGATCCCAAGTACAGTTGCTTTACTCAATCAACAGAGTTGAAATTTAAATATTCAAATCTTAAAAGAAGAACAGTTTAAAAAGCAGCCAATATCTTCATTTATTACTCTTTAAAGTTATCTCATCACAACTTTACACACTTCCGTGTCACAGAAAGACCTTAAAGTCTCGCACACAGCTGCTTCACCAAATACACACACACACACAAAGAGAAAGGAATAGCAAAGCAAAATCACAAACAAAAGGCAGAATACTTGTCTGCTATTAGTGACAGTAGAGTACTTCAATATTTAAATGTGTATGGAGTCCCTCTTTTTAAAACTTGTAATGAAAAGAGTGTTCTTTACTTCTCAATCCAATTAGTCAATTGGTTACCATAGGAACAGCTGAAGACTTTCATGTTTTTAAAGGTTGAATCTGTAGTAGCTCCTATATATGGCTCCAGGAGTAGATCTGACCTGATTCTGAAAAGAGATATCTATGACAGAGTATTCTGAGACCTGTTCAAGCTATCTATATGCATTATAATTAATGAAGTTGAGAAATAAAAATCTAGTGATTAGAGTAAGGAGTCTATCTACTCAAATTAAAGACTGTGGTGAATTAGCAAAGCAAATGAATCCAAAATGTATGTCATAGGAAAAGATAGGAAGAATCTACAACTTTCTAATAGTATTAATGAGAAGATCTTTTTCTTTTCTTTATCCCCAGTATGGTCTCTATATCTGTTAAATCCTCTAAGTTTTATTTCAACTACACAATGTTCATAGTTGGATCATTATGCTTAACCTGTTGTACTCAGTGGCAATTATCATGCTTTTCTATATCTAATACTTTTGAAAACTTGAAGGAAAAAGAAATATAAATGTGAAGAACAGAAAAACACAATTGTGCATTTCTATATACAAAATATACCTTGAAGTCTTTAATCAGCTGTTAGACTTACAAGTAATGCACTCATCATCCTGATTAGGCACCCAAACAGGCTTTACTGCCCTGAGTGGCATGAGATGGCAGGAGAAGGTTTAGCCTTTGCAGTCTGCTGGAACAAATCCTCACTGTTTCTCAACTGGAATCACTCATCTGACATCATCATTCTGCTGACGTGGATGAGCTGACCCAAGGATTCCTCACTAGCCTGGCTACACTTTCTGGTTATTTTACATGAGGATTTCATGGTTATCCATGCTATTTTCCTTCCTGAATCCTTAGCACAAAAGAATTTAATTTCAACAATCTCAGCTCTGTAATTTTGTCTTTCTGTCTACAGACATTCACAGCCCTCTCTCAGCAGTGAGACTCAAGATAGGGCAACTGACCCTAGGAGTTTTGAATCTTCAATAGACAAACCAGGGAAGAAGGGGAAGTTGACACTCTTTCCCAAAGTATTAAGCAGATCAAAGAAAATTGAAGTGAGGAAACAAAAGGGAAGTAATAGTTGCCTTGGAGCCACAGTGTGAAAAAGAGCTATGTCCCCTTTTATTCTCAGAAGTCTTAGGTCCCATAGGGCCATCACCATAATAAAATAATTAATGGAAGAGTATAGTTCTTAAAACAAGGTGTGACACAATGTTAGGAGAAAGTAAAGTGGCTGAAAATCACCAAGGATAAAAAAGAGAGGAAAAACAATTTTTATTTTTGCAGTTATTTGAATGTTATATTACATATCTAAAATCTAGAATTCATAAAAAATAAACAAATAAGCCAAGTTTGCAAAACAAAGTACTAGAGATTTATGTCAGCAGAACCTGTGGCAGTCTAACTTCATAATTTTATGTGATTACTTATCTATTATTATGTTTATTATTAAAAACTGCTGCTCCACATTTATGTGTATGTTCTGTGTATGAATCTAGATGAAACCTAAAGAGAATAATTTGGAAGGATGAGAAATACTGAAATACTTTTTTAATTGTTATATTAAAATGCATGTCTGATGTGACAAATAAAAACAGAAAATATGTGAGGAGGTGTGAGCTATGATTATTTAGTCAAAACTTGTTATCCTGAATTTGACTAAAGACACTGAGTGTTCTGTTGCCCACATTGCGTTATGTTACTGCACTTCTTTGTTACGTCATAGTTTACACAGTCAACAGAAATGGCATTTCATATCCGTGGTCAATTCTTCATAAACAGCACCTTTTTACCTCTCTAAAAGATCATAATATTGTTGATTTTACTTGGACAACTTCTACAACTTCTTTTCAATGTCCAATTTTTTTTTAAGCATGTCAAGGAGACCTTCAGGCAGTGCAACCACTCTTAAGAGGTAGTAGGACTTCACAGAGAAATTTCTGAATGCTAATGTTGACTCAGCTTGACAAGAACTCCTGAGGTTCAGTGTTAATTGCTTTGTTGATTGCTTTGTTGTTAGGTAAGTCTTTACACTTTTCTGTATTGTGTTTTCCATCTGTTAAAATCTGAGTAATCTGCATTTGAGGAGAAATGTGAGAATTTTGTGCTTTAGTCAAACCACCTTAGAACTTCTAATCTGCTTTGAGAACAATGCTTTGAATTATTGTAGGCCAGGCATGTCCAGCCTACTGCCCAAGGGCCACATGTGGCTCTGGATAGCTAGTAAAGTGAGTCTACAAGATCATAAACTTTTAATATTATTATGTGATAATAAGTTTGTTACCTACATGTATTAACTATATTACATTATATAAATTAGATAATCTTTGAGGTCCCTTCCAACCCAAGCCATTTTATGATTCTATGATTCCATTATTCTATATTGTATACTATATACATTTATTATATATGCAGCCCAGTGCAAGCCATAAAGTTAGACACCCATGGTGTAGGCAGTCATTTATTACAGAGGTAAAAGCATATTACTGTCCTTTTGGACATGTAAAGCAAAGAAAAATTAAGACTACATATGAGGGTAATCATATTGGTGATATACAGTACCTGAACAATCACTAGGGTGTAACAATTCTTCAAAATACGTTTTTTCTTTTTTTTTTTTTTTCCATTAATCAAAGCAGCATCTTTTTAAGAAGCTCTTGCTCTTTTACTCTTGCTACTAAGTTCAGCCCCTCTAGGCAACCTGTTCTACTGCTGACTGCCCTCAAGGGGAAAGATACCCAGCCTTAACTACTTGTTTCATCATCTGTTTTATCAGCCACCTCTCTAGGAATTCTGCTCTTAAGTGTCTAACTACCCTCTCAGTAAATGTCTCTGATGTAGTTTTGAGCCACATTACCACATATCCTGTCATTAGATACCAGGAATTAGATACCAAGAGCATCTCTGTCTCTACTTCCTCTTCTCAAGAAGTTGTAGACAGCAATGAGGTCACTCTCCCATCTCCATTTCTCCAAGCTTACCAAATCTTCAGCCATTCCTTGTAGGATATGCTTTTTGGCCCCTTTATTAGCTTTTTGTTCTTCTCTGGATGCATTCAAGCATTTTAGCAACCTTTCTAAATTGTGGAGCCCACAGTTGTACATAATATTCCATGTGAGATTGCACCAATACTAAATACAGTGGAATAATCACCTCTTTAGACCACATGGCTAAGCTGCGTTTAGTGCACCTCAGAGTGCCCTTTCATCTGTCAGGGTGCACTGATGGCTCATGCTGAGCTCTCTCTACAGGGCTACTCATTTCTCTGTCTGTGCTTATGTCCAGCAGTACTCTATCCCAAGTGCAGGAGTTGGCATTTGTTCTTACTAAATTTCATTCTATTGCTGATGGCCCAATAGCACAATCTATCTAGAGACCTCTGCAAAGCTTCTCATACCTCAAAAGTGCTGACAGCACCTCCCAGTTTAGTATCATCAGCAAACTCACTAAGGATGCATTTAACTCCTGATCCTGAATACTGATAAACATACTGAACAGAATTGGACACCAAGTTTAGCCTTGGGGAACACCGCTAATGACTGGCTACCAGTCACCAGTTGGTTATCTTCCATTCAGTGAGGATCTCCCTAGATTCCCAAGACCTTTGGCAGACAAATGACAGGAGTCCTATTTTGTCATCCCCTAACTCCCTCAGTGCTCGTATGAAACCCACCAGGCCTAGTGGATGTATAAACATTCAATAACCAATAACCATGTTGCTTTGGCTCCAAGACAACTATTACTTCCCCTTTGTTTCCTCACCTGTATTTTCTCTGATCTACTTAATAAGTACTTTCTTACATTTTAGATGTCAACATAAGGAATGTCACTGCTTCTCCAACATGCAGGACAGGGCAACCCAAGGCTATCATTTATATTAAGGACTGAGGTAGAAAAGGCATTAAGTGTCTTTGCCTTTTCTTCATCCTTATTTTTCAAGTGACCAGCTTCATTCAGTAACAGTTGTATATTTTTCTTAGACCTCCTCTTGCTATTAACATATTTTAAAAAGCTTTTTTCGTTTTTTGTTAATGTGAAATATCAATTGCCTGTTTTAACTCTTGCTGAATTTTGGCCTTTTGTATTTTCTTCCTGCAAATGTAAACTGCAGCTCTGTAATCTTCCTGCATGGCTTGACCTTGCTTAGAGAGATACTCATTTTTACCGCTTGAGTTCCGAGACGAGTTCCCAGCCAAGCTGGTCTTCTGCCCCTCTGTTACTGGACTTACGACACAATGAGATTGCCTGCTTCTGTGCTTTTAAGAGATGGCTCTTAAAAAGCAATCAGCTGAAGAACTATTTTGATGCTGACTGTCAACCAACTGTAACTAAATAACTGGCAAAGTAGGTATGTCCTTGTTTAATGAAAAGCATGATCCTCTTACTGCAATTCAAATTCTCTGCCATCACATCAGTCTCCCCATTTCTCCTTTGTCCCAAGCCTAACTGTTCCCTAAAACAGAAGTGAGTGCCATTTTTCAGAAAAGGTGTCCTTTAGCTTTGTTTATATACTATTGAACCAAGCTCCAATTCATGATTGAATCAATTTTTGCAATACAACTGAATGCTAAAGCACACTATCTTCTAATTTCTTTGTTCTTGCTCTGATATAGCTACTCTTTCATCTTACTACAAATACTAAACTTCCTCAAAGAAACATCTCCCGAGGATAGTCTTTTGCCCAGATCTGATCCCAGTTCTTGTTCAGCTACTCAGCAATTATTTAGCATCAAAGATAATGAAGAATAAAAAATAAATGATTTTTTTTTCTAGGAAAATACTTCCTGTTTCCTGTGATAATTATGTAGGGAAAATGGCTGTATTCCTCAACTTTGTAGTCTGTATCTGAAGCACACATATAGGAAGAGAAACTTTGACAGGATTTATGAAGAGAGGAAAACATTTTTCTAGGGAAAAAGATCTGCATCTTTCTCTAAAAGTTATCAGCAAGTCAATGAACTGAAGACTCCTGTTGTGAAGAAGATGGGCAATGAGATCTGTCATTGAGCTTGTCATTGATTTAACTCACTGGTAGTGTAGTCTGGGAAGAGAGGCAGCTGCTGGAGAAAATGTCCAAATAATAAAAAGGTAAATACTTATTAGCATTTGTATGCTCGATTTCAGTTAAATGTATTTATCACCTATACACTATTATCACTGTGTAAAAATGTCTGCATAGCTTGCATTTATACACAGAACTATCAGCTATAGTTAAATTGTAAGAAAACAATGTCCTTTAAAAGGAATGGCCAATGAGGATTTTCTCTCATGTTACTTTGTTGAGGATCTAGTTTGAATTATACATCTGAGGGCTGCTCCAAAAGTAATGCCTCCTGTTTTTTTTACATTGGCCCATGGCATCAGAGGAGGATGTTGGCTGTGTGACAAGAGGGTGTAAACCTTACCACCAATATTCTGTTACATTTTTTTGCCATTTGAAAAAAACTGATGGGCTGAGATAAAGACAGTTTAATAAATACAAGTTGAATACACAAACAAAGCAAAATAGGGAATTCATTCACCACTTCCCATTAGCAATATTTCCAGGAAAGAAGGACTTCATCACATCATAACTCCAAATGTTCCTCTCTTTTCCCTTCTTTCCCACTAACTTCCATTGCTGACCACGGTAACCTGTGGCATGAGATATCTGTTCAGTCCATTTAAGTTAGTTGTCCTGTCTGTGTTCTCTTAACCTCTTGTGCACACCCAGCATCCTCGTTGGCAGGGCAGAGTGAGAAACAGAAAAGACCTTCAGTCTGTGTCAAGACCTTGACTGCTCAGCAACAGCTAAAACATCAGAGGATTATCAACACTGTTTTTGTCATAGATCCAAAATATAGCATCATATGAGCTACTGTGAAAAAAATTAAATATATCCCAGCCCAAATAATGACATAATAAGTGCAATGGTGACACCGGCAAAAGAAGAAAAACACTGTCAATTAATAGAAAAAGTTTAGATACAGTTAAATTTATTGTTATCATCACTGCTGAATTTTCCCATCTTACTTACGGTACTATTTAAACAGTAGGATTTTATGTTCCTCATCTTAATGTCATATTTGAATCAGATTTGGATTTTATGAATGACACCACCCTTGCAGTTAAGATTACACAGTTCCTTTTTTTGAAATTTAGAGAAATTATGATCTTGGCCCTCCCTGATGCGTTGCTAAACTTTTGTTGATTTATGAGGCTTTCTAAACCAAAGTCTTCACTTCAGTTGTTTCTCTTTTGCCGAGTTCTTCGTGAAGGATATTCAGTGGCCTGAAAACAGATTCTTCTCTTTTCCTTAAATCCAAGCAGATAAAAAATCTATAGTCTTAGTTATTTAGAATTGGATATATATATATATTTCATTTCATATCCATTTAAGAGTAGCTTTCTTGCATTAGATCTTACTGACCTGTGAAATCTTAATGCATTTATAAATTCTGTGTGATTTCTTTTGTAGACAACAGAAAAATAAATTAATCTTTAAAATGGTTATTCTCTCCATTTCTCAGAAATCTTTAACAAGAACTAATTTTCTTATATGAAAGTAAATTTCAGCATTAGTCTATACAGCTGAAATGATGGAATTTAACATATCCTGAGAAGAAAGAGAATGGGTAAAGACTAGAATACAGTATAAATCCACAGTAAAAACATCATATTGTACATATCAGAAAAAAAAAAAAGAGAGGATATTTGAAATATAGTCTAACTAATCCACAGAAGTATTGCTTCATATTAGATCTACTACTAGTAATTCATACATTCCATGTCAAGATTCCCTTGAATAGGTTTGTGTTATGGTATTCTGGCTAACTACTAGGTCTGACTGCAGAGATATTATTTGTTTTTGCTAGAAAATGCAAATTTGACAAAACCAGGGGAAATATTTTTTTCTTAAAATGCAAAGATTTTAAATTTTATTTTAGTAACATTAATAGGAATTAATACTGAATGATGTGGGAAAAGTGGGTGAGACTAAAAGCATAGAATGCTAATTCCGTATTTTTGGGTATTACATTTTTGTTGCGCTGTGTTTTGTTTTGCTTTGTTTTTTTCTTCAATCCTACTTCTTGCTGACCACCTTATCTCTCTTTTCCCACACACAAAGAAGTAAATGAATAAACAACATGATCTCTTGATCTGTAAAGATAATTAAAAACACAATGCTAAAAGAATTTTATAATAAAATAATGTTTAGTTTCTAACTTGTGAAAAATCAGAGACCATTCTTATTGTTTTGTTTTATATGAAAGAACTTTAAAACTTCAATCTAAAATCTAAATTCTTAAATCTTCAACTGATTAATATTGCAAAACACTAGCAATTTTGTAAAATGGTCTTTTTCATTCATTTATTTTTTCCTGATATAACTTATTTCAACACAAATTGACAGATTGATTGCTATCTAGTTTGGAGATTATTTTATAGAGCACATACGTACTTAACTGCAAGTATTGTGACTTCCCCAGTGGAAACATAAATCTCAAAACGGAGCAGTACAGACCAAAACAGATTCTGAAAAAATATAAACCTATCTTAACTGTGCCCTTAATAATCCCTTTGAGAGCTATTCTTTACACAGGATTTAGCTTGTTCTCACTGTAGTCATATTTCTGTTTAGTTAGTACATAAAATTTTCCTAATATAGAAACTAATGAATAGCAATGGATGGGAAGTGTGGACATGTTCCAAAAAGAGGTTTATGAGAAATAAAAGAAGCAAGGCATCAATAAAAAATTCAGATAAAAATCATAACCCTTTCCCACACTACATCTCTGCCCAGATGAACAAGTCCAAATTCAAACTACGTATGAAGACTCATTTAAGCACTGTTTATGTTTTACAGTCAGAATTAAAGGTTCATTCAACCTCAAATATTTCTTGATGGCTTATGTCACCAATGCATTCTTTTCAGCAAATCTTGTTTCAATGACAGGAAAAAAAAACTCACAAAACTGAAAACAACAGCAACAACAACAACAAAACATTAAAAATTGGTTGCTTTCTTTTGAGTTGGCTTCTGCACACTCCCACTTTTGGGACCCATCCCTGAGAATGCATGTCTGTACTGATCATCAGTATGTCTAGAGGCACAACTTACCTAAGGACATACAGAAGTTAATTAATTGTTGAAACTGTAGACAAATCTTACGTTTCCTCAGTGGCAAATGTGTTTTTTAATTATCATTTTATTGCGTTCCTTGGAAAGGGATAGTAGAGAATGTGCATATTAATAATGCAAATTTAATATACCATAGAGCATATGTAGTATTGCTGCAATACAGTGAAGACTATTAAAAGTTCATGAATTTTTAAATATTACTTTGGTGTTTGTTAAACTGCCAGTTAAAAAATATGATGCATTTGCTCCACAGCTTCATCTAATCTTGGTAGAAATTCAAATTCTCTTCATGTGGTTTCAAACCTATATAAGACAGTAAATAACCCATCTGATGAATTAATATCATATTTCCATTCTGTCTAGCATCTCAAAGGTATTACCAAATTCTTTTACATTCTTTCACTTTCTTTTTGATCCCAAAGGAGGGATGTCACAACATCCAAAGAGTAATATCCCTAAACATGTTTATGTTTCAGTCTTCCCCAAAGATACAGAAGTTCTTGTAACAAATGCTACTAAAAAATTCTGAAATGCTTGTAATCAGATATAAACGGTGGTATGTTTAGATCTCTTTGATAGAAATTCAGATCATGATTAAGCAAAAAATTATGACACCTCCTGTAAAGGAATTTGACAACTTCCTTGAGAGGATAGCCAGAAAATCTTAATGCCATCCCAATTTGGCTATCAATGAAATATGAAAAGATATACTTGTGATGAAGTGGTAGTAATTACAAATCAGCCTTACATTAAAAATAAATTACTAGAAAAATACTTTTACATGTTACAGCTACAGTGTTATGGCAAAACAAATGGCTATGACAAAGGTTTAAGTTGTTGCCTTTTAGATGAGCTATAGTTCAGAAATACCATGATGTGAAATGTCTGATCATCTACCGTCTCAAATAACAAATCTGTTTGCCATTATTTCCAAATAGTTCAAATTCAGCAAGGATCTTAACCTGGCAATATTTCTTAGATAATAAGAAATATTCCATTAGGAGATTAAAATACCTGTTCATAGACAAAGAAGAGTAGAATATAGGTAGACATTTTATTCATTTATCAAATGTTTGAAGCCAAGAAACAAATTTATAATTTAATTTAGAGGATGTGCTTAGTGTTAATGTTAAATTTTCAATCAGTATCATATGACTAATGCCTTCAATCTACCTAAATGCTTTTGCACAAAAAATAGACAAAGCAATAACACCTTAGCAATAAATAACATATATGAAGTCAAAAAAAAGCATTAGAAAAATGCTTAGAAAGTAAGTTGGAAAATAATTAAATAAATAAAATTAGTGGCTGTATTTTAACAGGCAAAGTCCTATTTCTATCATTTCTCGTTCCTATTCTGTCAATGAACATCTAAAATTTTGAGCCATTTTTTTTTAACTTGATACTTCAAACCATAAAAAAGGAGTCCAAAATGGCCACAACTTCAAGGTACTTAAGAACTTATTAAAATACAGACAAATTTGCAACTTGACCTGATGGTGAAGCATTTAATACATTTTAGGTTCTTTAACTTTTTACATTGTTCTGAATCTCTTTTGATATTCCTTCAAAGTTTCTATCTGTTTTATGGCTTAAATATATTATGAAATTGATTACTTCAAGAACAAGTCCACCTTCATTGGAGTTATATCATAATGCTCAGCTGTGGTAGTACTTTGATGCTGAAGCTTTACTCTGTTATGTAGCACAGGCAAACCAGAAAAATGTCTCAAGCTGTCAGTAACATAGTCTTTCAGAAATATGGTATCTTATTTCTTCCACTTGTACAGCAAACCCTGTAGATTTGTGGGGTTTTATCTGTTTGTTTTCCATACTAATAATCCAGTTAACTTGACTATTTTCAAAAACTAAGGGAGTCCTATAATTTCCAGGTCCAAAATCTTTCCGTTAGAACTCACTTAAAACTTATGAGAATTATATCATACAGGCATTTCAAGATCTGTGTTTATAACGTTAGCGTTGAACGGCATAGAGGCAGTAAAGGCTGGTCAGTGTTTTGTCTGTTATACTGATAGGAATCTGACAATTTTCAGAGCCAAACTCTTCAAGTTATATAACAATGAGTTCACATGAATCATAATAGTTAAATATTGTATAGGCATATAATTATTTTTTCTGAATTAAATCTTAAACATTATGTATATAAATACCAAAAATATTGCTGCCTTTCTGTTGCATTTTTATGCTATTGTATTCACTGAATTTCATTATAAATAAACCACAACTTGCATATGCACTTAACTAAAACTGAGTGTAAGACCCACAATATTACATCAATATAACTGTATCCAAATAATGCTCAGCAAAACTTAGACTTGTAACCAAATTTGAGCTCGCTTATTTGAAAAACATAATTTGACTGTCTCTCCCTATTTACATTGTAGAATCAAATTAATATACTGAAGCTTAAAGAAACAAAATGTATTGAATACCAGTAACCTACGTGGAACTAATTGTTATCTGCTATTCAGGTGCAGCAAGAATTAAATTAATAGCTGGACTTTGTCTGGTTTCATTTGTTTGAAAATTCATTTGCAGTATTTGACATCTGGAAATCTGCCTGATTCCTTTAAACCTGTAGTTATTCATTACATACAGTTTGTTTCCTAACAGTGCCTATTCAATCAGAAATCATATTTATGAAATGGTTTACTTTCCTCAAGACAAATGAGATACAGTGTCACAAATACATATATCTTTACTCATTCTTAGTCAAAGCTGTCTGATTTTACAGATACAATTTTCTGAAGGGTTCTTTCCTCCCTCTCTTTCCATCATACAAACTCTGCCCTTAAGAAGTGAGGTTCCAGTCCTGCACATTCAAGATCCTCCTGCTCCTTGTTAAGAGAAAAATCCCTTTATTTAATAACTGGTAAAATCAAATTAAGGAAAAAGAAAACAGAATTACATTTGTGATCTGTATGACTCACATTAGATCTAATTAGTCAGTGCAGTTCAGTCTTTACATCCATTTTGGTTATTCAGAGCTATACAGGGAAATAGAAGTACCAAATACTTATCTCAGATACACCTAAGTGAATGCAAACTTTATTCTTATTAACAGAGGTCTACAAGATATTGTTTTAACTATTACTATCCATTTTTACCCATTTATTTCCCAAAGAAGGTTAAACGGTTATGTCCTTTAGCTCAACAAACAAACAAACAAGTGTACTTATATGTCTTCAGTATCCAACTGCAATATTTAATGCCAAATTCAACATGAACAACCTCAAAGAGAAAGTATGTGCATGTACATTATTCACATCTATTTTCATGATAACAGGAAGATTCTATGTCACTGAAAATTTCTCAGCTGCCTGTAAGGAAGATGATGGATAAGCCAGTGTTGATGTTTATCACAGAATTGTATTCAGTTTATGCTCTCTGGAGATTATCTTGTCCAACAGTCTTTTAAAAGCTGCAATAATTTTAAACTTAGATCTAGTTCCTTAGGGCCATATCCAATTGAGTCTTGGAAATGTATTCCCCAGCCTCTCTAGACAACCTTCTTTAATACTTCATCATTATCACTGTGAAGTGCTTTTTCCTTATTACCACTGTTTCTTGAACTTTTGCTATATACTTCAGTGTCCAGTTCTGGCTTTTTAATAGGATCTCCTCCCAGTATTATGGAATTCTGTGATAAGTTACTCTCCTTAGTTTTGGTTCTTACAGGATAAACAGCTCTTCAGCTTCTTACACGTGACTCAGATGCCTGGCAAACCTAGTGGCACTCCAGTGGTACTCCATGTTTAAATGTCTTGTAGTGGGAGATCCAAATCTGAGCAGAGTGCTTCAGATTTGTCCCAACAAATGCTGAGTAAAGAAGAAAAATCACTTCCCTTCAGCAGTTAGTTACCTTGTAAATACATTCCAGCAGGCAATTATCTTAAGAACACATTGCTACTTCCCGTCCACCAGGACACACAGACCTGCCTTCTAGCCTCTCTGTATTAATGCATAGAGTTGTTCCATCCCAGATGTAAGCTTACCTAATTCATCTGCCAAAGTTCACACAATCTGCATCATGCTCATATCTTTCTAGTTAGTCTGAAAGTAACACCTCCTATTTATTTCCGTGGAAACTACAACATATACGAAGAGCACAATAATGCTATTTGATAGACCAAATACTCAGCTACAAAATGCTATTTTTCAACATAGTTACCACCTTTACCTGTGCATTTTTGCCAGTGCTGAACAAGAACCTGCATGCCACGCTTGTATAAATCTGCACCAGCAGAGGTGCAACACTGCTGAAATGCCCCATCCATTGCCTCAGCATGCTCACATCCACTGTTTGGTCTCCATAAATGTTCAACAAGTGTCAACGAATGCCTGTGGGTGCCATTTTTTTCCACATGGAGGAATTCAGTGACACACTTCATATACACTTCATGTCAGATGCCATTTTGTCAAACTGCCCCTCTGCTGCCATCTGTCACATGGCAACAAAATTTAACAGAATATTGGTAGGAAGTTTCAACCTCTACTGCTGTACATATGCCTCTGCCAACATGGGCCAACACAGTAGAACAGGAAACACTACTTTCAGAACAGCCCTCATAGCCTTGCCCTCCTACATATTAACAACTCACCTCAATTACATGCCATATGCAAACATGTTAAATGTGCATTCTGTCACAAGTACTTAGTCAGAAAAGAGCATATACTTTGGATACAAATATCTGTATGTTGGGGATTTAATGAATAAGGTCTTAATCCAAGAGTGACCTGCATTCACTGTTGAAGTCCTAAATAGACCTAGCTAATTATAAATTCAGTTAGACAAGACTTCCTAAATGCTAAGAAAGGATTCTGCTATTAAGAACACTGAGCTAACTATATCTGAGCAGTGTGACCCTTGTAGTTTTGTCAGAGATAATACCTAAGAAAGGAATAGGCCTCAAACTTTTCATCATCCAATTGACAATCAGACAACTTCCTGATCTGTTAGTTTTCTCTACTTAATCCTGTCAGCAAAACAATCCACCCACAAAAGATGACCTTAGCTATGTTTTGGATCAGTTTCTATCTTGCACATTCCTTTAGTAGATACTCTCCTCTCAGCATACTCTTGACATGATAAGTAGTTGGTGTTAGGACTGTGGTGGCCCTACCCATCCTCACGCAGTAGTAAATCTTACTGAAAGTGTCTTATGCCACCATACATTAGGATTTTTTCCTTATTTTTTGAGAATTATTTCCTGTGCAATTAACAAATACACAGCTATATCGTGTATCATAGTAGTACCCCCAGTACTGCAAAATTAAACAATATCCATGCTTTTAAAAGAATGGAGTAATGAAAAATTCTACAAAATTAAAGTCTAATTAACTTCTGTTTTTACAACCATTGTCCACTCTGAAATTAATATATTTAATATATTAATTTATATTTAATTTTTATCATTATATATTTAAATTATATATTTAATTTATATATTTAATTCATATATAATATGTATTCAATACAATATATTAATATAATATTAATATTGTATTAAATATATTATATAAATATGTATTATGTATTATCATATTATATACAATATAATACGTATTTAATTTACATATTAATTTTACATATTTATAGTTGTATATTCAATATATTAGTATATTAATATATTTAATATTTAATATTTAATATATTTATATATTAGTATATTTATATTAATTGCTGATGATACAAAGCTGGGAGGAATGGCTGACATGCCAGAAGGCTGTGCTGCCATTCAGCGAGACCTGGACAGG